>CAJVPT010005258.1:0-12408 GCA_910592055.1 Acaulospora colombiana | reverse complement strand
CTGGACAACTATCCAGGTTTTCTTTCATTTATCTCTGCCAGGTTCAGGTTTAGTATATTTTGGTAACCATTTTTCTTTCCATCCCTTTTTCCAAGATGTTGTAAGGTCTTCTATATTTTCTTTCACTATGGTTTTTTGTAGAGTATTATACCATTCCGGGATAGGACCTTTGCTAGTATGCTGGATAAGTTGAATCATTCTCCAGTTCCTAAACTATACATTATATATTATATATTATATTATAGTTTATATTATTTATAATTTATAAATACTTTAATTAAAAACAATTCATGCATAAGTTTAACAATTTTATTGCTTTATGGCAAATAAATAATTGATAAATTTTTAATAAATGATTAATAAACTTTTAATGAATAGTTTTGATGAATTTTTAATAAATACTTTTGATAAATAGTTGCTAAATTTTTAATGATTAGTTTTGATGAATAGTTGTTGAATTATTAATGAATAGTTATTGAATTTTTAATAAATAGTGACAAATTATTAATAAATAAATACTAAATTTTTATTGAATTAATAATAAATAATTTTGGGACAAACTTTTAATAAATTTTGTTGAATAGTTAATAAATTATTTGATAAATTGATAATGAATTTTTTTGATAAATTGTTAATATGTCAATTTTTGTAATATTTATAACCTAATTATATATTTGTTAATTTATTTATATTATTATTTATTATTATTTTTATTTTTATTTATAATAATGAGTATAATTCTTTCTGCTGATCTTTTGACCACATATAAAAAAAATGTTCACAAGAAATTTTTATATTTCTTGACTAATAAAGTCTTATTACTTTCTTTAAATCAACTTGAAATAATACTTCAAGAGTCATCTCTATCCCTTTTTTCTTGTAAACATTTTTTTTAAACAAAAATCTGACTTTCAGTACTCAAAGTTATGAATATACCTTTTCTACCAATGGCAAAAAAGTTTTGAAAGGAAGAAGAACTAAAGTGCTACTACCTATTCATCTACTAGAGAAACATTACAAAGCTTTTTTGATGATAAGAGACTTATTTTGAAAGCAACCATTCACTCTCTTGTCATGTGCTTGCTCTAAGAGTACTTCTTCTTAATTTTTTCTAAGGAATTTTATCTATTTTAGTTTGATCCTGAATTTTGAGTAGCACAAAGTTTCTTAAGCAGTAATTGGTCAGTAAAAAATATATCAGTAAAAAAATGTAAACAAGTCTCTATTGGTTATCTCACATGTCTGAATACATTTTCTCAGCTCCATAAAAATCTGGGATTCACCTTAAGATACTAAGCTATGTTCAGGTGAATATAGGATATAGTTTTTCCTACATCAATACTTCGATCAAAAAATAACATAACAATATACTATATAGATCTATCAAGTAAAACTATATATATAACAAGACTCAAGGATACATAAAAAAAAGATAATATTTAAGAAGTGTCATGTCTATCATTTAGAAAAATTAGATAAGTAGAATGGAAGATTTATCATTCATATCAACCAAAAGATAGGACCAATATACAGTTTGAAGAAAAAAGAACTATAGCTCAATTTCTCAAGATGGTAGTACTCTGGGAAAAACAGTATAATATTTATCAAATTCCATAAAGTGCAAGCCAGATATGTTAAGACTTTCTTTTCTAGAATAGAACTGTTGCAATTATAAAGAAGAACAGGTTATTGAATGATGAGTCCCTTTCTCCTAGCACTTATATAGCCAAAAAAAAGATACTCTAACAATATTATCAAGCTACTTCTATTCTTTATTTTAGAACTCTCTTGCAATCCTCAACTTATTATCACCTGGAGAACATTAACAAAAATCTTATACTAGATAGGATAAGGTGAAAATCAAAAGAAAAAACTAAAGCTGGGAGACAAAAAACTATAATATGACTATACTGAAAGTAGCTGAAGAAGAGACATCACAATCTGAACTAATGAAGCTTTCAAAGAGTAACCAGCTGACAGTACAAAAATAGTAGTAGTGATATAGATTTCAAATCATTTCTATCAGTGCCTTCTTTGTTGTATACAAAGTCTTCTCCCCTATTTAATCTTGTATAGTTTTGTTTGTAGTTATAATTTAACTCGAAAGATAGAAATATAGTAGTTAGATAGATATTATAACCATCAGATTCAAATCTGAGGAATACATTGATATAAACACAAATATCATAGATTTTTTCTTAATTTTTCTTGTACTAAAAGACCCTTTTACTAGCCCCCCCTTTTTAAAAAAAGATGGCACTACTATGAAATAGATTTTTTCTTATTGAAGTTTTACTTGGAAAACAAAAGTAGTTTATCTATATTAAATATATAATATCTACAATATTCAAATAAAAGAAGGCTGTACTAATACTAAAAAAAAAAAAAAAAAAAAAATATATATATATTATTTTTTTGCCAAATTGTTTATTTTTGTCAAATATTATACAAGTAACAGAATGTCAAATAATTTTTTTAACTGGCATTTGGCTTGTCTCTTGAATTAGTCTCAATTGATTTTATTTCATCAACTTTTTTCTGAGTTTTTTTACTTTTTTCTTTTAATTTCTTAACTATTCCTCAAATTTTGCTTATTTATACACTTTCCTCAATTTGTTTTTCATCTTTTAAATATATTAATGATTAATAATTTTTTATCTTTAGGCTTAATTATCAATTATTTATTCTTTTCTATCTTTTTTTATTGTTTATATTTCAAAATCTCTTTCAAACTATATATTTAATTTGACAAGTCTTTTAGTAATATTATATTATAGCAATATAAATTATACAATATTATTATAAGTCAACTGAAATACTTGAATTGATTTTAAATCTTTATTCAAATATTTTAACAAATTCTTTAATTATAAGCAATTATAATTAATATTACAATTATTTGATCAATTTTCATAAACTCTTTCTGCTGATCCTTTAACCACACACAAAAAAGATATTCACAAGAAGTTTTAATATTTCTATACTAATAAAGTCTTACTACTTTCTTTAAATCAACTCAAAAAGTTCTCTCAAAACTTTCTTACCTCCCCTCTCTCTTGTCTACAATCTCCTTTGGATAAACTGGACTTTTGTGACCTGCAAAGTTCAGCTCTATCTTTACTACCTATAGCAAGAAAGTTCCTAAAGAGAAAAGAACCATCAGTGAAATACCTCTCATCTTTCAGCTATGGTTGAAATAACAGAGATTATAATCCAATTAAAGGACTCATTTCTTTACTCTTTGACTAATGTTGTGATCTCTTAGATCTATCTTTTTCATAGTTTTCTGGGAAATTTTGCCTACCCCAATTTGATCCTGAAATTTTGGATATTATGGATCTTACCAATTCTGATTGATTGATATAAAACATGTTGGACAAGATTGATAAATGAGCTCCTATTGACTACCTCATATGTTTAAATACATTTTCTCAATTCCATAAGAATCTGAGGTCTACTATAAGTTATAAGGTCTGATGCAGGTAGATATAGGACATGTTATTGATACATTATTGGATATAAGAAAGTGTCTGTCTAACTATGGTAAAGGTCACAAAATGCTTGATTGACTATTTAGAAATTAGAGCCATCTATTCCTGAGTATATATCAGGTAGGTTTCCACTTTTATTATCTAGAAAAATCCAACTAGAAAAAGTGAAGAAGATAATTAGGAACACTCAATAGTAAAGCTAGTATGCATAGTAAACCAGAAAGTTTTTATCCTATCTTCAAAAAATCTCAAGTTAGAAGATTGGAAGATTAATACTGTTATATTAATCAAAACTCAAGTCTGAAAATGTCAACAGTAATATGTAAGCCAGCTATATAATCTGGAAGATCCTAGTTGATTGCTAACACCAATGGCCACTAATAGGGTATACTAACTGCAGGGCTAGATGTAATCCTTCTATAAGGAATTAAATCTGAAATATATTGCACAGATAGGTAAGTATACTCATATTTAGATAGAAATGGGTTTAATTGATAATATACTGGAAGACTTTCAAGTCATTCATATAAATACTAATATATCACCTGGACCTTCCTGGTTACTTCCTTTCCACAAGTCTTAAAACTGTAGAGTCTTTCTCTTTATCTCTACCTTATTTTCATAAAGACTTAGTAGAAGCTTTCCTAGACCTCCATCAAAAGGAAAACTTAAAACAGGAAAGGTATTTACTGAGAAACACTACAGTTATCCTTCAAAACAACACATAACTGCTCCTTTTATTTTTCTTTTATTTTCTTTAATAACACTTGTATGCTCAGTAGAATATGGATTTCTTTTGTAAAAAAGAGGACAATAAGCCTTGAAGTAACTTTAGCTTATTGAATTCTTTATTTACACTTGAATATATATCCCTATATATGTGTCTTACACAATTGTATAAAATGTAATTTGGAAATTAATAAAAATTAGGTATGAGCCTGTTTAAAAATAATAATAATTATTATTATTATTATTTGATATAAAATATTTGATCAAAAAATATTTTTTCAAAATACTAACTATAATTATATATATTTATTTTTCTTTTGATAAAGTTTTTTAGATCAATTTTACTTTCTTCAGATAAATAAATCTTTGTTTTTTTAATTGTATTTATTAATTTATTCTGATATTTGACAAGTTTTTTAAACTCTTGTTTAATAAGCAACTGTATATTTTTATTTCTTTATATTTATTTTTAATTATTTATTAAAAATCAATACTTGAAGATAGTACATTATAAATACAAAATATTATTAATTTTATTTTATTTAGTTAGCTATTTACATATAAATAATAATTGTTTACTTCCAGTTTTTCAATTTTTGCCTTTAAATATTTTTTTTTTTTTGATAATAATATAAAGTATCCAATTATTTATTTATTTGCTTTTATAAGAAATTAAAATGTGGAACTATGGATTTTATTAATTCAAATATTAACTTTTGTAATATTTTTTTTATTTATATTACTTAAAAAAATTTTATTTATCCTTAATTTATATTTGTTAAGAATGGATTTTATTAAGGCCTTTATTTCTACTTTCATTTTTTTAATTTTAGTTTATTTTTGATAACTTATTTTAATTTTTTACTATTTCTTCTAGATTAAATTTTTTAGTACTTTTCTAAACTTGATAAATATTCGAATTCTAATATCTTAATTACTCTAGATTTTATAACTACTATAGAATCAAATTCAGGTTCCACAATTTGAGCCAACTAATTTTCTTATTTAAATCTTCTATTTCTATTTTTTGTTACTCTAATTATTCAGAAAACTTATTATAAATATATTAATTATATTAGATCTAATTGTTTTATAAATTTGATATTTTCTCTTTTTAGTTTTTTGACTCATATATATAATTCTTTTTTTTTAAATAAATTGATTAAATAATAAAAATAAACTTTAATAATTTATCAATAATTTAATTTAACTTTTTTAATATCTTTCTTAGTTTAGGTTTCAAGTAGCAATTCAACTTTTGATTTTTTTTTGATCTACTATCAAGTTGACATAGCATATCTTTATTGTGTATTTAAAAAATTTTATATAATTTAAAAGATTCTCACATGATAAATTACCTATCTTAGAAGATTAACTTCTCTAAATGCAACTTAGGAGATGATATCTTGTTCTATTAATAATTTGGATTATTTTTTAATTATCAAGTTCATTGCTTACAGATCATTACTGTAAATAACTCAAAATTTTAAATGACAAATCAAATATCTAATCACTTTTCTTCTTTTACCATCCATCTTTCAATAATTTTTTCAATATTTATATCTTTAAGTTTGTTCTTCCAGTAAGCTCTTTTCTAATAGGGGACTATTCTCTTTCTCTGAATTTTTTATATTATCACAATTCTTCTTTGAAATTCAGTATCATTTAGATCTTCTATCAATATTAAAAATCTTTTTTTACTCAATTACTGCTTTACAATGATTATTCCAAATCTTCTTTTTAAATTTTTTTTTGCATTTATTGATATAATTTTCCTATGGCTTTCCTTATAATAAGAGGCTTTATCTTGAAATATAGTTTGAGGAAGTCTTCAATAACTCTCATTTTATCTTTATACATATATCCATATATTATTTTAAAAAGGTTTTGTTTTTATTGCTGTATCTCATTGATCCATGTATAGATTGCTTGATGGATAGTTTCTTGATCCTTATTTTGATCTTCACTTGATCAATAATATATTGAACCAACTTTTTATTTGTTTTTTTCCTGATATCTAGTTTTTCAAAACTCATTGTTAAATACAAGAACAGATGATCAGTTGTTTTTTTATAAGTTCTGTATTTAATATAAGTAATTGTTTTATAAATTATTAGTTTTCATTTTTTGAGTATCTATAATATATAAAGTTCATTATGAATAAAATTTATTTAAAAGCTTTTGTCCTTATTGTCTTTGAAGGATATATGAAATATATATCATATATTAAACTGGTTCCAAAAGATTGTTTAATTTATCTTAGTTTTCTCTTTGCTCCATTGATTTTGAATTTACCTTTGATTACTCTAGTCAAGGTCAATTTTTCTTTGATTTCATTCTTTAACAAATTCCTGAATACCAATCTTAATAGCCAGACCTTTCTTTATAGTTATATAGAAAACTACACTCATTTCTAATGTATGCTACCATTCTATGAGATTTTCTTTTTAAGCTAATTTTACTAATATATCTACTATATTGGTGAAATTGTCTTCTTTATATACATGAACTTTTTCAATATTAAGGTAAGGCTTTTTTTCTTAACTGAGTTTTTTATCCTTGTTCAAAGTAGCTAATTAATCATTTTAATCTATTTTATTAATGACATAAGTGATTGTAACTATATAATATTTCATATTTTAATAGCTATATTGCAATCTATAAAAATAGTAATATTAATATCTTGCAGTAAAATACAGAGTACTATTAATATTGCTAGTATTTTCACTCTTGCTATTGAAGGTCATAGCAATCTTCCTGTTGAGAATTGTTTAACAATAGTATTGTCATTAGTTTTAATTCAAGCAAAATCCATTTGATACTTTGTTTTAATATCTTCTGTTTCTTTTTTAAAGAATCTATCAGTATAAAAAGTAAAGTTTTTAAGTTTATTGTTTTGATTAAATCTAAAAGTATAGTTATTTCTTTAATATGTTTTTTTGAGTGAATGGCTTGCTCTATTAATAAAATATACCAGTTCTCTATTATTACTTCTTTATATGTTATTGTTATATCCCAGATGTCAGATCTATATTGTTTTGAGTTATCAGGTATCTAATTTGTTGGATTGCCAATAAAAAGTAATAATTTTCTTATCCATATACTTTTAGACTTATTGAGTTAAGGTAGAAAATATATATCTAAAGATAAAACTATTATTATTTACTTAAATAAATCTGGATATTATAGGGTTGAATTATCAATATAATTATAATTGAGCTGATATGGAATAAAAATCATGTTTCTTTGGGCTCTCTTAACTTTTCCTATAATATCTCTTAAAAGATTGACAGTAATTTTTCAGTAAGTCTTTCTTTTATCTAGTATATTCAGCAGTTATTCTATTTGAATTTCATAATTGCACTATTCTAAATTTTTAATTGAGCTTTTGAGCAAGTTCTGTTTTTCTGTGACCTAAGAAATAATTTGTTTATATTATCTAGGAATATAATTTTTTCTATTTTCAAAAAATATTTGGATTGCTTTCCATTCTTTAATTGTTCTTGGAATTGAATTAATTAATTGATCTAAGAATATTATATTGTATTTTTTAAAAGATACTATAATCTTTTTATAGTCATATTTCTTGAGAATTGACTTAATAGAAAGTAAACCACCCTTGACTTGAAAATAGTCTTTTTATCTTCAACTTTGATATATGATTTGAAGATTGTTGACTAGGGTCAAAGTGATAGCAATTAAGTTATGTTTTTCAGATAAAGCGACTTTTATTGAATGTTTCAAAATATTTCTAAATTCCTAATATTTTAGCTAATTTTGTTTGAGATAAATAAGCATTGTTATTTCTGAATTTTTTAGATTGTTCAGTTGATAGAAAAGAGAGGTTATATGATTTTTAAGTTGAATTTTCTATACACTTTTGAAATATAATATCTTCTTGCCATGAATACAACTATTTGATATTGTGCTACAAATAAAGACTTAGTTTTTAAAAGTTTTCCTATACATTGTTGTAAGCTTATTATATATCTTTTCCTTAATATATGTATACTATATATAGTATTCAATCTGAGAAATTAGAACTTTGTTAATAATATATTTGACATGTTTCTCAGTCATGGCTTTTTTATTAATTACTAGATTTATAGATCTAATTTAATCTTCAACAAGTTAATTGTATTCTTATTATTGTGTCTTCTTTCAAACCAAACTTCCAGAAATTGTGTCTGATCTTCTTTGCTCATTTTTTTAATTTATATCTTATCAATACCAGTATAAACTATTCCAGGTTTCAGCTTATTTTAATTTATTATAAGCAAAACTGATTTCTCATTATGGATTTGTAAATTATTTGCTATATAGAATTTTCTGATCTCTTCTAAAATGTCTTCATGTCTTGTTTAAATTTAGCTATTTAGATTGTGTTATTCATATATATAATAACTGCTTATCTAATAAATAGTTTTTTTTTCTGGTATCCAAAAGTCAGATATCCACTCTTCTTACATAGTATATTCATAATTTTGATTACTTGGAATTTTACAGAACAATTAATTATAAAAAATTCTTTAAAGTAGAGAAAATATTGCTTTCTCTTGATCAATACCATATTTTGCTATAAATGAATCAGAAAGTTCAATAAGAAAAATAGTATAATATTCTCTATTCTTAAAAAGATCAATGAGCAATTATTTTGTCACTAGTGAAATCTGAATTTTTGATATTATCTTTTCCAATATTTCAAAACCAATTGTGTCATAGGCTTTGGTTATATCTTGAAAGAACCTATTGTTTTTTTTTTTTCTCTAACCTTTTTACATACTGTATATTATTCAGAAGTTAAATAGATTCAGCAGTACTCTCTTCTTATAGTCTAGCAATAGCAATATAACTTTTGATATAATATTATGTAACTTTAGATATCAATATTTTAAGTAATATAAGAAATAGTTTTCTTATAAACAATTTTATTATCATAGTTAGAATTAAAAATTCTATACTAGGTATTATTGAATAAATTGTTACTTTTTCTGATACAGTTGATATTAAAAAAGTTTAAAATAATAAGAAAGATTATAAAGATTATGAATCTGAAGAAAATAGTTATTCTCTATAAAAAATTTATTCAATTAATTTTTTTTGTTCAGATATTTTAGAAATATCAGTAAAAAATATCAAATTAATAAAGAATTATTTAAATAAAATTATTTATATTGTTTTAATATAATTCAATACTATATATAATATTATTCTATTATTCATTATATACTTTTATATTATATTACAATTTGAAGTTATATACTATATTATATTTTTTTTTTTGACCCATCGCTAGACTGATATAGCTTATCTTTATTATATATTAAAAAAAACTTTCACATAACAGCTTACCTATTTTAAAAGTTTAATTTTTTCAAATACAAATTAGAAAATGATATTTTGCTTTCTTAATAATTTGAATTATTCTTTAATTATCAAGCTTATTACTTACAGGTTTTTTTTTTTTTTTTTAACCCTCTATCAGGCTAGTTATGTGTACTTTATTAAATATTTATAAACTGTACATATAACATGAATCGCTAAAGCTAAAAAACACTAACTAGCTCACTTGTCTTTGTAATTACTACTCTAAGTGCAACTTTGGAAGTGATTTATCGCTCCATTAGAAGTTCAGATAAAAACCCTTCCAACTTTTAATATTATTGCCTGCAGGTCACTACTGCAAATCACTCTTTAAGTTCTGACATTACTCAAAACTCAACCATCTCATCCCAAATCTAACCCCTCTTAATAAGATATCTTTTAAGTCTTTATCTTTTAATACTAATCTTTCTTCTTCCAATATCAGAATTTTCCTTTTCAGCTGTATAGTTTTGGCACCTGGAAGGTTAGAGGGTCTTTTTATCTTATTTTTCTTTTGGATTCCTTGTAATCATTACTATTCTATTATCATTTCACATTTTGCATTCCAAACCTTTTTCTGGAGCTGGTTATAAGTCATACTTTGCAGCTTCTTGATCCATCTTCTTGCTTCTTTTCCAATTCTTTTACCATAGCATTTAAGGTTTGCCATCTCAAGAATGAGTTCACTTCTTATTAACTCTGCAAAGAAACTTAGCATATCCTGACTAGTTGCTGAGAACTGTTCTACTAGCCTGGATGTTCACTTGTGTACTTCACCCATTTTTTTACTGTTATCCACTATTAATCTAGAATTCTTTTCTTCTACTTCCTTTTTCCTTTCCTGTAAAAGTTTTCTGAAATTTATCAGAACTCCTTCAAGACCTTTATTTCATATCTTCTTTATCTGTTCCTTATACCCTAGACATTCTAATAAATAATTAATTGTTTTTTTCTCCTGAAAATTATTTGCAATACATTTCACTTGCTTGTATAGGTTTGGCCTTCTTATTATCAGTTTACTCAATATTGGTAGCTCGTCATTCATTAGCTTGATCAGAAAGCTTTTTCTTTGACAATTTTTGAAAAATTTATTCTACATATGGCTATTCATTCTCTCCTATACTAGATCTCATATATACTCTTGTTGTTCTTGAATTTGGTGACTCCTTTTCCTTTCTATTCTATTTTGTAATGTTCACTGATATGCTGTAGTTTTGTTATTTATTTTCTTGATGAATTGTCTTATGGGATCATCTAAAGTTTTGTTCTGTTACTTGATTTCTATAGGGATTTTGTATAAGGTAAGATTTTTTCATTCTATTGCTGGAAGTTTAAGAGTATCTTTGACTAGAGCAACTACTTCATCATTATAGAGATCTTGAGAATATGCCTTGATCTTGATAAGCTTCAGATCTAGATCTTTTTTCTTGATCAGCTCTACCATTCGTATCCATAATAATCAGTTTTTATCCTTTAGCCATCTTTTATGCATTCTTTTTTGATTATCTTTCTTAACTATTTTTCACTTTGAGATACAGACCTGACTATATATAGAGATTTTAATTGAGCTATCTACTGGAACTACTAGGAGTATTATGACTATTGCTGTTAGTTCTGCACGTGTGGATAAGGGTCAACTGTCTATTCCTGTTTGAAATCTGCTTTTTTTTCCTGTATCACTTATTTGGATCCATGCTGCTCTCATCTTTATATTGTCACTGCCATAATTTATTAGTGATCCATCTGAATAGAAGGTTAACTTTTGTTTGGATCCTAGATTATGCTAGAGTATCTTTATTAGGTGGTTTTGATATATTTCTTCTTTAACATTTTCTTTAATGATCATTTATTTCCAACTTTCTATATCTATGTAATCCATCTTGATACCTTGGAAAGTGGACTACTGGACTGGCCCCTGCAGACTTTATACAAATACTTGATTGCTATCTATTGTTTTTTTGATTGCTCTTTTCAAAGATATTGTGAGACATAGGATTGTTAGTATCTGAGCTCTCCTAGTACTTTTTCTTGTATTAAGATATGATATCATATATATCTCTTCCATATTTTCATTCATAATATAACTCTGTTCTTGAATAAAACTTTTTGAGCAACCTATGCATTTAATTAGTATTGTCTCTTGACTATTTTCACTATTCTGGCACTTGTAGTGTTCGATTTTTGCTTTTCTCTTAGATTTTTCTTGTAGTAGCTTTCCCCATATTAGTTAATAATTGGTATTCTTTTTAGTTATCCATATTTTTTGTCTCTTGTCACGGTTAGGGCTAACTATAGAATATGTTGGCTTCCGTTTTAGCCAATCTATTTTCCACATTTCTATAAGTTGATTTAAATAATCTTTGGGGAACATTTTACTTATATTTAAGAATCATTCTGGAATAGGACCTTTGGCAGTTTTTTGAATGAGTTGGAACATGCACCAATTTATCACTTCATTTGTTTCATAGTTGATGAGTTGATCTATATACATCAACTTATTGTTTCTTAATAATGGTATGGCTTTATTATACTCTTCAGGTAAGAGATATTCTCAGATCAGACTATTTCCTTTTTCCCATTTGAAGATATCATGCCATTTCTAACTTTGAAAAGTAATTCTCATATCTCTAGCTAACTTAATTACTTGAAGTGAAAAGTTGCATTTATCTATAAGGTAATCTAGTGAGTCACAAGTTAGCAAGTTGAGTGGTTTCCAATATTTGATTTGTGCTTGTTTGAGCCTTATAATTGTTGTGATTCCTGCTGGTCCAAGATCATTCAATCTATTGCACAATCCTGTTATCTGACTTTCTTTTTGTAGCAT
>CAJVPT010005257.1:0-12413 GCA_910592055.1 Acaulospora colombiana | reverse complement strand
ACAAGTTAGTTAGATTAGAATAATAGTTTAGCTGTAGTATGTATTATGCTGCTCGAATGAAAATGTACTTTTGTCTTCATTTGATTAATAAACTGATGATCTAGCCTGGCTACGGGTATTCAAAAAAAAAAAAAAAAAACTATATTTTACTATATATTATTTATCATATTACACTTGTATTATATTAGAATTCAAAACTATTTAATAATTCAATCACAACTTTACCACTTTATGTTACTATTTGCCAATTTTTAAAATGTTAAGAAAGCATTCAATTTTAGTTTTACTTAACAAAAGTTTAAGAAAAAATCCCAAAAAAGCAAAAATTACTTGCAATTGTAATAAATATAATGGATCACTTGTTAATCTATAAACAGAATTTTTCCATAAATATAGAAAACAAAAGGCAAACATTTGACAAATAAAGAATTCACATTTCAGTACAGAATGAGAAATATTTCATCAAGTCGAATTATGTCATTAAGCAACAATCAACAAAATATGATATTAAATAATGCAAGTTCTGAAAATAATAAATTTAAAGTTGATGATGATAGTGATGATAATGAAATAAATGATATATTCAAAAATTATTTGATACCAAAATATAAATTTTTACTAAATTTTAACAAATTTTTGAATAGATATTTTATATGGATTTTGTTATAAATTATGAACTACAGAATTTAATTTATTAAATAGTGTAACAGATACACTGCTAAAATTTATGACCAGTTCATTAGTTTTGTGATATATTAAAAATACCATAAATTGTATAAACAGGATGATGTTCTTAATTTTCAAAAAAATATTCAGCTATTAGTCATGAAGTGTATTTATATTGAATTTTCTAATTTGACAATAAAATAAACAAAAACTTGTAATTTTTTACTATCTATACAATCAGAATTATTAAACAAAAATGTAATTAATCAGTTTAATTTGGTTTTTCCATATTCTACTATTTAATATCAATTGTTATAAATATATCAAAATCTGAATTTTGAATCTAATCTTCAACATGGAATAAATCAATCAAGCATTAACAAACTTTTATATAATATTTATAATAATAATATTTGGAAAACTTTTAAAGATGAAAGCCCAAAATTATTTTTTAGCAAAGAGATAGCTGATTTGCATTTGGGATTAGTGTTAAATATTGACTAGTTTCAACCATTTGATAATAAAGTATATAGTACTAGAGTTATATATGTAATTATTATAAATTTGCTATATGAAATATGATTTAAATATAAAAATATATTGATTTTTGGTATATTATTAGGTTCTAGTAAATCAAGTTTACATAAAATAAATTATTATCTTTCTTCAATTGTTAATGAATTGACACAACTATAACAAGAAATAAAGTTCGATTCAACTGCTAAAAATAAAGAGAAAAAAATAATTTGGGTAACCTTAATTTTAATTTCATGCAATATTCCTATAGCACAAAAAGTATATGGATATATTTTGATATTATTGTCATATCATTGTTGCAAGAAAAATACCAATTATGAAAATAATTATTATAATTTTGATAGCATAGAGGGTATAAACAAATAGTTTATACCAAAAGATTTGGCAACACATAAATGAGATTCTATCGAATAGAGATACTGTAACTCAAATGTAGCATAAAAATATTTTGTCTGTAAGAATTATGCCAAATGGTCTAAATTCCTTTGCCTATCTTATTTTGATCTCATTTGATATTTGTTATTGATTCTATGTACTGTCTTTTCTTAGGTATTGATAAATAGCTTGTTAAATAAATATAGATTAAAGAAGGAATACTAATGAATAATGCATTGGATAAAATACAATCAATGATAAAAAATTTTCAAGTGCTATTAGATATTGGCCAAATTCTGAGAAAAATAAATAGTGGCAAAGAGTTTTCAAACTTTATTGCTAATTAGTGAAAAAAAAATTTCATAATATATGCAACTATTGTTTTATAAAAACATATTTCAGATATAAATTATTAAATTCTAATAAACTTTGTCAAGATTTGTCAAATCTTGGTATGTCAAATTTTAAGATAAAATTTGTAAATAAGGCTCATAAAAGATTAGTTGCAATGATTAAACTAATAGAATAAAAATATGGAAAAGAAAAAATTACTCTGAATCTTCATCTTTTGTTACATTTATATGAATACATATATAATTATAGGCTATTGTATACATTTTAATACTTTTTATTTGAAAGAATAAATAGTATATTAGATAGGTTTTTAAACAAATTTAACATTTGAAAGTAGAATTCTAATGAATTTTTAATATAGGTTCATTGCCTAATATTCACTAAAATATTGAATCAAAATTAATACAAAGATTAATAAATAATTGTAATTTAATTATATCCTATTCTAATAATTAGGGTCTTAAAATTTTAAATAATTAATCAAATATTGACTAATTTCTGAACTAGATCAGTTTTTGACTAACAAGTTATATCAATATTTAAACAATACATATAATATTTATAAAACAATAATTAATGGATCTGAATATTTTTTAGGTAAACACTTATATTAGAAAAAATTAAATTTAGAGATATCTACCAAAATATTAAATCTATTAATCAAATACTATAAAGTATCTTATGAAACTATAGATTTTCAAAGGCCATTTATAAAAGATAACAAAAATTCAATAATTATTCAGAATAAGATAGATTGATATGGTAGATACTGAATTGGACGTGAAATATTCAATTCTATTATATCTTCACAAAATATTAAGAGCTTATTTATATTGGCTCGATTCATAAATTATGATATAAGTATCGATTTATATCCAGGACAAGTTCAATTTTCCTTTATACATTCAGTAAACTTTCTTAATAATGTTATTAAACATTAATTGATCTTTATTCGATGATTAATTCAATAGAAAATAGATTTTATTTCAGATTTGAAAATGACATAAATGTTAAATTTTGAAGTACTAAATTTTATCCAGTTAGATATAAATACATAATCCTTATTAATAATATTTTTGACTAATTTATTTCATTTAGATATAGAACCTAAAATCAACAAGACTCTCATAAATATTTAGTTATAATTCCTTTAAATTATAAATATATATATAATTAAAATTTGACAAATATACAAATTTTGATAAATGTTTAATAATTTTTTAAGAAAAATTTTAATAAAATATATAATAAAAATAGTGCAAATTATATAATAAATAATACTGAATTATATAGTAGAAATTGATTGATAATTTATTTATACTGTGATAAAAATAGCATATACTACCATTGGATAGTTATTTTTAGTCATAATCTTTATTCTATTTCTATTTTTATCTATTTATTTATAATTATTTCTTTGATATTCTTTGGTATTCTTATTGATACTTGATTAGCGTAGATTACTTTATCAAATGTAGCACGTGACATAATTTACCATAGATCAGGTGGCCCAGGAGGCCCAAGTGGCCCAAGTAACCCATTTTACAAGTATATAAGCAGTCATAATTCGCTCAAAAGTAGAATAATTTGCAGATAACTTTATTTTGATTTTTTGAAGATTAAATATCTTCTTTTGATTTTAGGATTAAAGGAATTGTCCCAATTTTCTTGATTTATTAATAAATTTGGGTTCTGAGCAAACCATATTTCTTGGAAAACACTTTGTGATACTGTTTAAAGGATTCTTGGTAAATCTCTTCTTGAATATTTCTTTAATTATTATAAACTGTTTCTTTAATTCTTTCTTTGGGAATTGTTCTTTTAAAAGCAATTCCACTTGGACACACTGGTCAAATATAAATTTGATCACAATATTCACTATTTTTATAATTAGATTTTTTAAGGTCCTGCTGATTCCTTTTCTAAAAAAAAGTATGTTTAGATTTTTAGTATTAAGCTTGACTTTGTTATTTATTATTTGAGAGGATTTTTTATTTTTTTATGGTACAGTTCTTTATATATGTTTTTGTTTATTTCTTCATAAATATTAATATTGTATTAAGGACAAATAAATGGGTAATCATTATTTTCTATATCATTACAACTGTAATATCTATTTGTTTTATATATATTGGAATATCTTTTATGTAATTTATCCATTGTTGGAAGTTTTTGATTCTATAATTGGATGGAAAGCTATGCTATTGAGAGTCCTACTTGTCTATTTATAAGTTGGTGAGTTATATTAGATAGAGAAGTACAAAGCTAGTTTTTCAGTCTATTTCTTTATGATTAGATCGATTGTGAGTATATTTCTTTTGAGATATTTCCAGTTAAATATAAATTGTGCTTGATAAATTTGCTTGATAATCCTATAGATACTTTGAGTAACCTCTGAGTTGCCATTAAAGTAAGACTGTAAATAATTAGGTTTTAGACATATGTAAAGAATTGTGTTATAATTTTTTTTTGTTTTTGTTTAATACTATTTGATATATTAATTTATCAGCTCTTTTGCAAAGTGGATTGTTATTTTTTTTAGATGTTTTATATCAGGTTATCTTTTGTTGAAAGATGCTTATTACTTTTCAAAGATTGAATAGTATTCTTTTCTCTTATTGTCTAACTAATTTCTAGTTAGTTATGAGTTTGTGGTAGTTTTGGATAAGGTTTTGTAAATCAATATATATATCAATTGTTTTGACTTTTCCTACTGAAATACAAGCAATTATGACTGTCAAAATTTTTGATTTGTATACTAATACTGGATCTGCAAAAGTTGAGTTAAGCTTCAGATATGTGTTGTCTTGCATTATAAAGATTATTTCTATTCCCATTCTTGATTCTGAGTCTGTCTTAACACTTTCATTAGTGTATACTAAGATTTGTTACTCTGGTTTCAATTTTTTGGATATTGTTGATATATCTATATGTAAATTTTTTTGGGCTCTTATAATCTATTTGAGTATTTTTGTACTTAGTACCATATCTTTCATTAATTATATGCTCATATCTGCTTAAATGTAAGTAATGTACATTTTGCTTATATATCTTATATAATAAACCAATTAAATTTTTTTTTAAACCCATGGTCAGATCAGTACTTTGTGTTTATTAATCTAAATAAAAATCAATAGAGATATATAGGACAATTGCATTATGGCTAAACTAAAAGACTTGTACTAATACACTCGTCAATGGCTTTCAATTCTCAAAAGAGCTTTAGCCTCTAAGTGCAACCTTGGGAATAATATTTTGCTCTGGACTAAGTTTTGGATAAAAACCCTCCTAACTTAACTATTATTGTTAGTAGATTGTCACTGCTTATTATCTTCCAAGGAACTGAATTCGAGAAACTACAAAAGGGGAAGAAAAAATAAAAGAAAAGAGAATATCTAAAAATGTACAAATGCATTACATGAAAATAAAAAGAAAAAAAAAAATTAAAATGCTCCATGTCCTTCAAAGAATCTCTGCTAAAAATCTTTTCTCATAAGGAGTCAACCCTTCTGGAATATCCTTCTTCTTTCTAACTATCTGAGAAATTTATTCATTCATGCTCTTGATTATTTTCTTATGACCATCTGAGGTACTTATCACCTATTTAGATCCAGTATCTTGCTCAACACTTCCTTTTTTTTGGTCTTGATTTTGTATCCATTTGTGCAGAAGAAAATGACTAACAATGGATTCTAGGTTCTTATTTGACTTTTTAGTCTTGTTGAGTAACTCCCGATATCTTCCAGTAGCCATACCTAGTTAAAGAAATTTTACTGATATTCATCTTGATTGTGATATTATTACACAATGTCTGAGAAATATATTCTCAATTCTAGAGAAGGGTAGTATTTTATATTTCTCTGCTTTTTGGTCTTATAGCCTAACTAGAATAAGGAAATAACATCTTTCACATACTTTGCCTGACCGGGATGATAAGAAGTTAAAGATTTTAGCTTGAACAAATAACCACCTTTTTACCACCTAGAAAATTTGGTGCTCATCCTAATGGCCTTATGATTTCTTTGCATTAGTTAAACTTTATTTGGAGGAGTGGAGGAGTTCATATCCTTAATTTCTCTTTCCATCACCAGTAACATTATTTGAATATATAAAATAACCAATAGAAGCTTGTTTATATTCAACTACTAATATGTTTTATGTCAACCAATCAGATGCCAGGTGACATTGTGCTATCAAAAATTCAGAGTCAAACTAAGGTAGGCAAAATCCTCAAGAAAACTGTGAAAAATAGTAAACACTTTAAAAGGATATAAGATAGTATGTGAAAAGGTAAAAAATAAGTCTTTCCCTGTTAACAAAACCTTATTTCTTGTCGCTTCCAGCTCTGTAGGATAACACTTCACTTGCAGTTCTTTTACATCCTAAAACCTTCTTGCCTTTAGTAAAGGAAGTGCATACTTGAGTCTTTTCAGATCACTAGAGGCTTAAGTTTTTATTTAAAGAAGTTTATAAACAAGTAAGGGGAGATAGAAGAGATAAATGAAGACAAACTTCAAATTGTTTTAATGAAAGTATAAAGACTTTATTAGCAAGGAAGTATAAAACTTTTTGTGAACATCTTTTTTGTGTATGGTCAGAGGATCAGTGGAAAGAGTTTTTTTTATTCTTTCTTACTTTCTTTTTTTTTGCCCTCTATCAAGCTAGTTATGTATGCTTTATTAAACATTTGTAAACTATACATATAACATGAGGTGCTAAAGCTAATTCTTTAATTAACTCACTTATCTTGATTGTTTTACCTTTCTAAGTGCAACTTTGGAAGTAATTTATCACTCTATTAGAAGTTTAAATAAATATCCTTCCAACTTCTAATATCATTGCCTGCAGATAATTACTGTAGATCACTCTTTTGAGTTCTGATAGAGATTAAAACCCAACTATTTCATCTTATACTTTATCCCATTTCGTAGGATCTGTTTAAGCATCATATTTTTTATTTCTTCTTCCTTTAATGATACTTGATATGACTGATTTCCTGATATCTTGACTCTGTTTTTTTGTCTCTATAGATGTGTAGGCCTTTTGATCTTGTCACCTCTGTTAATTCCTAATATTCATTCCCACTCTATCACCTTTTCACATCTAACATTCCAAATTTTCTTGATTTCTTGATGGGCTGCCTTACATTTTTTTCTTCATTTGACATATTTATCAACTTCCATAGTATCTGATTTGTGATATCTATTGAAATGTTTCTTTTATGAAGTGTGACTAGTAAAGTTTTCATTACACTTAGAATATTTACATGTCTTGGGAGATGGAGGTTGTTTAGGCAAAAGTTGTTTATCCTTTGGTTTACTCTGTTTTTTATCTCCTTGGTATTTTCCTTTTTTTGGATAACGTTTTCTCTTCTTTTTAGAGGATTCCGGGTCAAGTGGAAGAGAGAAGACTTGTTATTTAAAGTTACTAAAGCAGACAGAAGAAGCCCTGCCTATCTATTTGACAAAGAGCTCTTTTACTTAGTCCAGCTGTTCTGCAGGTCCAAAGTACTTTAGCGTAACACCATAGGGAAAGCTTATCTCGATAAAGAAGTTCACCATATTGTATTTAGTCTTTAAAACTATTATATCTTGTTGTTTACTTTTTTCCTTGAGAAAATTTCCTTATAAGAAAATTTTTAAGAAAAAAGAAGGTTACAGGAAAGAGTTTTTTTTATTGATTATTTTGATTTTTAGTTTTTTTATTCTTTTCTGATAATTTATTATATAATAAACCAATTAATTACATATATTAATATATAATGTTTATAATAAATCTATCTATATATGAATAGCAATATACAGTATATTATATATCCTATGAAATACTATATACTAATACTACCTATTTAGAAAAATATACGAATTTGTTTTAATTTTTTCTAGAATAATTTTTTCTTAAAAGTATTTTAATTATTAGACTGTCGATTATAGTATCTTGAACCCTGGTTCTTTGAGTCCTTCATAGTGGTCCATAGCTTTATTGCCTCCCATTAAGGTCTCTTGATAGTAAAGTCTATAAAACCTGGTATAGCCATACACTTTATTTTGAAAAATACACTACTGATTTGAAGTCTACTCTTCTTATTACTATTGGATAATGTGATCATATCAGAGATGATCCTATCCAATCTCAGATATTTAATCAATCACAATTTTTATATAGATTAATAACTATATTTAGAAACATTAGTTAATTTATAATTAGGTTAATGAATGCAAATTCTATCTGCTTTATCATCAAGGAAATCATATTAGTCCTTTAAAGAATTTGAACTTTTATCTTGTGATCTAATTTATGGAGTGCTAATTATTGCATTATTGACTCGTAGATTTCTATATTATTATAAAATAAATATAGAATACTTTTATAATTAAAAAAATTAGATCAGAGTCAAAATAAAAAAAATTTATTAATTATAATATAAATTAAAATTTTTAATTGTTACTTGCTAGAGGCCCTTATCATCATGACTTTAAATACATATATATTTTTATCATTTTATCTAAAAGCTGATTTTTTTTTTTAGTAATTAAATTTTTGCTAATTAAAAAAACCTATTCCACAGATACACTAGTTACAAGTATTACTAAATAATTATGTGCAATACATATAAAACATGAAAATTGCTACTCATTTATTTTCTATCATTTCAAAATATATATTTCTTCTATTACCTGAGATATTGAAAAATATAACTATAATTCAATTTGATTTTTTGTATAGTATATAGTTACTTGAATAATTTTGTTTTAACTATATTATATGTTTCTCTTATTTTGATGACTTTTACAATTTTTAAATTTAATTCTCCATACTCCTGAAAAATATTATTTATATTAGAAATTAAAAAATATTTAATATTAGCAAGTTATATTACAAATGAGCATAAATACAATAAATATATTTATATTTTTTTTTTAAAAAAAAACTCTTTTCGCTGATCCTCTGATTACATATAGTATAAAAAAGATATTCACAAGAAATTTTTATATTTTTTTGCTAATAAACACTAGTTGAAAAATATTTATTTGACATAATATTACTTATGTAACATTCATCAAAAAATAAATAATTTAGCATATTAATAATATAAATAAATCATCAATTAATTTCTATTATATAATTCAGTATATAATTCAGTATAAATAAATTGTCAATCAATTTCTACTATATAATTTGATATATAATTTTACATAAATAAATTAGCAATCAATTTCTACTATATAATTCAACATTATTTGTCATATTTGTATTATTTTTACTATATATTTTATTAAAATTTTCCTAAAAAAACATTAGACATTTGATAAAATTGAAATTTTGTCAAAATTTGTACATTTGTTGAATTTTAATTATACAATATATTATATTTATAATTTAAAGGAATTACAGCTAAATATTCATAAGAGTCTTATTGATTTGAGATTTTACAGTATATACAAATAGAATAAATTGATCAAAAATATTATAAATAGGGATTATGCATTCACATCTTACTTGGTAAAATTCGGTATTCCACAATTTAACATTTGTGTCATTTTCAAATTTAAAATAAAATCTATTTTCTACTGAATTAATCAATTTGTATTATTGAATAAAGGTCAATCAATGTTTATTAATATTATTCAGAAAGTTTACTAAATATGTAAAGAAGAATTGAACTTGTCTCAGATATAAATCGACACTTCTATCATGATTTATGAATCTAACTAATATAAATGAGCCTTAATATTTCATGAGGACATAACAGAATCAAATATTTCACTTCCAATTTAATATTTATCATATTAATCTACTTTATTTCGAATAATTATTAAATTTTCATTATCTTTTATAAAGGGTTTCTGAAATTTAATAGTTTTATAAAATGCTTTATAGTATTTGACTAACAGATCTAATATTTTGATAAATATCTTTAAATTTGATTTTTTTAAATACAAGAGTTCACCTGAAAAATGTTCAGATCAATTAATTATTGTTTCGTAAATATTATATGTGTTGTTTAAAAATTAATATAACTTGTCAGTCAAAACCTGATTTAGTTCAGAAATTGAGCCAATATTTGATTGATTATTTAAAATTTCAAGTCCCTGATTATTAGGATAGGATATAGTTAGATTAATAATTTAATGATCATTTATCAATATTTGTATTAATTTGGTTTCAATATTTCGATGACTATTGAGCAATAAACCTAGATTAAAAATTTGTTAGAATTTTACTTCCAAATGTTAAATTTGTTTAAAAAACTTATTTAATATACTATTTATTCTCTCAAATTAAAAGTACCAAAATGTATATAATAGTTTATAATTATATATACATTTATATAAATGTAATAAAAGATAAAGATTCAGAGTAATTTTTTCTTCCCTATATTTTTATTCTATTAGTTTAATTATTGTGACTAATCTTTTATAAGTCTCATTTAATGAATTTTATTTTAAAATTTAACATATTAAGATTTGACAAATTTTGACAAAATTTGTTAAAATTTGGCAATCTATATTTGATAATTATATATATTGTGAAAAAACTTTTCTACTAATGGGCAGTAAAGTTCAAAAATCCTTTGCTATTATTTATTTTTCTCAGAATTCAGTTAATATCAAATGGCACCTGAAAAATTTTCATCATTAATTGTATTTCATCTAATATATTCATCATCAATATCTCTTTTTTGATTCATATTTGTTTAACAAGCTATTTATCAATACTTAAGAAAAGACAGTATATAGGATTGATAACTAAATACCGAATTGAATAAAAATAAAGTAGCCGAAGAAATTCAGATCATATGGCATGATTCTTACTACAAAATGTTTTGTACTACATTTGAGCTACAGTACATCCATTTAATAGAATCTTATTTTTGTATTACCAAATCTCTTGATATAAACTATTTATTTATATTCTCCATACCATCAAAATTATAATTATTATTTTCATAATTGATATTCTTTTTGCAATAATAACATAACACTAGTGCTAAAATATATCCATACACTTTTTATGCAGTAGAAATATCACATTGAATTAAAATTAAGGTTATCTTAATTATTTTTTTTTCTTAATTTTTAACAGTTGAATCAAGCTTTATTCCTTGCCATAATTGTATCAATTTGTTAACAATTGATGAAAAGTAATGGTTTATTTAATGTAAACTTAGTTTACTAAGACCTAATAATATACTAAGAATCAATATATTTTCATGTTTAAATTGTATTTCACATGACAAATTTGCAATAGCCATATATATAACTCCAGTATTATATATTTTATTATCGAATAGTTGAAATAAGTCAATATTTAGCATCAATCCCAAATGTAAATCAACCATATCTTTGTTAAAAAATAATTCTGAGTTTTCATCTTTAAAAGTTTTTCAAATATCATTATCATAGATATCATATAGAAGTTTGTCAATGCTTGATCAATCTACTCAATACTAAAGATTAGATTCAAAATTCAGATTTTAATACATTTGCGACAATTGATATCAAATAATAGAATATAAAAAATCTAAATTGGAATAATTAATTACATTTTCATTTAATAATTCTGATTGTGTAGATAGTGGAAAATTACAAGTTTTTCTTTATTTTATTACTGAATTAAGAAATTCAATATAAATATACTTCATAATCAATAATTAATTGTTTTTTTTAAAAACCAAGAACATCATTCTGTCTGTACAATTTGTGGCATCTTTGACATGCCACAAAACTAATAAACTAATCTGATAATCCAAATTTATTATTGATAGTATATAAAGATCTATAAAAGAGCTCAAATTCTTTATCACCAATTTCATTTTTTTTTTTTTTTTTAACCTGCAGTCAGGTTAGCATAGCATGTCTTTATTGTATATATGCTAGGTATTTACAAATTTTATGACTTTCACATACTGACTCATTCGTCATCGAAAAATTATTTCTCTAAATACAACCTAGGGAATGATATTTCGCTCCTTTACTAATTTGAAATATTTCCTCTAATTAATAAATTCATTGTCTACAGATCATTACTGTAGATCATTCTAAGTTCTGTCTACAGTTAAAAACCAAATCACTTTATTCTATGACAGATTCAATCCTTGATAATCACCATATATATCTTTCCTTCTATTTCTTTGGTACCTTCTAGGCTTAAATCCTCTGGAGATAACAGCGCTTCTTTTTGTTCCTGTTCAGTCTGTTCATCATGTCTAGACTTGGACCTCTTGTTTCTTTTGTTCTCTTCTGTAATATTTTACTTTTTTTCCCATTCTATCACTTGGGCATAGTGAGTATTCCAGATCTTCTTTTTAAAGTTTGCTCTCATTTTTCGACAGAGTTTACCAATTATACCTTGTGTATTTGCTGATGGGATCTTGAGCTGCTCTTTGAGATATTTCTTTAAGGAGATGGTCTTGCTTTTTTCCATATATCCACAGATAGTATTGAAAAGGCTCCTGTCAGATTTCTGGATCTCTTCTA
>CAJVPT010005256.1:0-12414 GCA_910592055.1 Acaulospora colombiana | reverse complement strand
AGCCTTTCCCTTATGCATATAGGTTGGATCGTTACCGTGGCCGACATTGGAAATGAACATAGACTTCGCTGCTGACGCGGACTTCACCTAACCGTAAAGACGGGAAATTGAATGTTTGAAGGAAAAAAAAAAAAAAAACGAAGAAATCGTATATAACCTCATCCAAATGCTTTTGCATTCGTTCTTGATTCAATTGAGATTCTTGTTCGTACGCGGCCTACAAAGTAACACCGTTTCGAGATAAGATAACCCTCAAGTACCAAGAAATAGTTGTAGGAATACTCACGAATAGGAAATAAACGAAACATAGCACACAAATTTCGCATTCGACCCATCCAATTGAAAACAATGACAATTTAACAACCTCTCTTCCAAGAGATCTATATTATTTTAACAAGCGATTATGCTCGGGTCACAACGATATGTCGTGAAACATTCTTAGTGTTACGCTGATCTTTAATAAATACCGGCAGAATGCCATCGCGTATATCACACAAACCACGAGCCTGCCAAATCTTTTTGAAACGAAGATGTATCTGTTAAGGGATAAATAAATAAGTTTAAGAAATAATAGGAAAACGACAAATGTCGTTCATCAACATACCCGAAAGGTGGTACGGCAAAATAGCTGGAGTGGCTTAAATTTTGGAATTCTCACGGCACAAACATGAAGAATGATATACACGCGTTAATTTTATGTATCTGAAAGAAAATGTTACATTTCGTAGCAAATGAATTTACCAATTTCCGTGAACGAAGTGTATGCAGAAATCAAAAGGAAAAAATAAATTTCCACTTTTGCTACTTGTGTAACTGTTATCTTCCCTTTAGGAAGATAATATAGAATTGCTTATGTTTGTGTTGCGATAATGCGATAAGTAAATGTCAAATTATGCACAATATGACGAAATCATAAAAATAAAAAAACTTACCTGCGACAATGAGGATTCCAATAAATAGAATGGAAAGAGGGAATGGGCAGCATTCGTTGCATCCGTAGAATAACGAATAAACTTCCGCAGGGAGTATCAAGAATATTGAGACCGCGGCAAAAACTACGACACGCGCTTGTAATATATTGCATCGTGCAAAGTAATCCTCCTCGTAATCTAATAAAGATTGCAAAACGAAAAGGTATTAGGAATGTTGCGTTTCATTAAGAGAGGAACACGTATGATAAAAAATTATCAGTTATAATTATCATTTGATCAATTATTCACTTGTCAAAACGTGAGAAAAGAAACAAAATCGATGGATTTAACATGAATGAACTGAAGGGAGATTAATCCTGTCGCTACAAGAAGTAACAATATAGGGATATCGATTTCTTCCCCCCATAACGTGATGACCGAAATTAGATTAGTGAACTACCTTTGCACAGAATATTTGAAGGTATTACCCAATCAAAAATAGAATAGCAGCTCTCTAGCATTTTCATTTATGTACTACACGCGGAGCGAGAAAACTCCTCGTATCGAATACTTGCCGAGAGAATTCAATGGTAAGCAATAATGCGTGAAGTGTATTTGACATCATGATGATGATAGGATTGATTATTGCCGTGAAGTTTAAAATCAACTATTGAATTTCCTTTACTGGAATTTGTAAAACGATTACAGGGAGTGGTAACTTTACCTTCCTTTTCTGTCCTCGTGGCCACGCGATGGTTGAAAAATGGGGTACACATCGTAAGATTTAACTAATTTGGTGATTTAACATGCATCTATTATATAAATTCGGATAACGAGTTTCCGATAAATAATTTTAGTTTTTTGTTTTTTGAAAAAATTAATCGTATATTTTATAAATTTTAGATTTAATATATTTTTTTTTTTTTTAAAACGGCGACTCAGCCTTGTTTTATTAAAGTTTCAAGTCGTGGCAAATAAATGCATATACAAGAAATGGTTACTAATAAAACACTCCTAGAATTGTCTGTGAGTAATTAAAATTTTATATTACTACTATCACTTTGATTCCATAAGCTGGTTACTCTTCAAGGGTTTCACCAGTCAAGGACATATTGCCTGTTCCTCAGCTGCTTTCAGTATCTCCATGTTGTGAAATTCTAATCACTTCAATTCACAGGATGGCTTGTTGTCGGAGAGAATTACTTAGATCAATCTAATTCACGTATCAAGAAAGAAGATTCATCGATCCTCCTAGATTTCTCCTAACTAACATGCTCAGGTGAGACATGTTGTCCCAAAAAAAAAAAATTTGACCTTCTTTTGTCTCACCTGCCATTCAATCCAACTTTGCCATGGAGACTTTATTTCGAATCTTTACCTATTCAATGGAGTTGAAGAGAGAATCTACTCAGTGGTTAGGAGTAGGTGACTACAACCATAAAATCTAGTTATAGTATCTTGTGACTTTTACTATAGTCAGATGGACTCTTTCTTGAAGGAACCAATGATGTAAATAGAAAAGTGTCCTATATCCACTTGCATCTAGCCAATGACTTATGGTGGATCCCAAGTTCTTATGAATCTGAGGAAATGCATTCAAACATATGAAGTGATTAATAGGAGCTTGTTTACATTCTTTTATTAATGTGAGTTCTATCTGTCCAATCATGGTATGAGAAATTTTGTGCTACTCAAAATTCAGGATCAAACTAAGGTAAACAAAATCCTCCAGAAAAAATCAAAAACGAGTACTATGAGAAGTAGAGATGATGACAAGAAAGTGGGAAAGTTGTCTCTCATCATTCAAAGGCTTCTGTGATATTTCTCTACGAAGTGAGATAACAGCACATTAGTTCTTCTTTCTTTTGAAACTTTCTTGCCATTGGTAAAAAAGATTTTTCCTTGACCTTTAAGATTACTAGAGGTCAAGTTTTTGTTTGAAGAGGATAGTAAATAAGAGAAAAGTGAGTAATTGATAACTCTTGAAGCTTTTTCAAGTAGGTTTAAGGAAAGTGATAAGACTTTATTAGCATAGAAGTATAAAAACTTCTTGTGAACATCTTTTTTATGTGTGATCAGAGGATTAACGAAAAGAATGTGATTTATTCTGATTTTGAAATTTTCGATTTAATATAATTTATAGTTAGATTAAATAAGTTAATAAAGTACGATATACTTAGAAAAGTATATATAATATGCACAGTATATATAAAAAATTACCTTTATATATATATAGTTGTTTAATTTATTTACTATAAATTTTAACTTTTACTAGTTCAAAAAAATTATTTAACATATCACTCATACATACAATACATTATTAATAAATAAATAATTTATCAAATTAATGGCATAAATAAATTGATAATAATTAATTACTATATAATTTGATAACAAATATAATATATTTATAATTTATTAACAATTTATCAAAAAATTTATCAAAAAATTATTAATTAATAATTCATCAACTATTTTTTTTTTCCTTAGTTAAGCTAGGTATATATGTTTTATTAAATATTTGTATACTTTATATTATTAAATGTTTTGTTAAAGTGAAATTACTATCTAACTTACTTATCTTTGTTTTAAATTTCTTAAAACTCTAAATACAACTTCAGGAGTAATTTATTACTCTGTCAATAGTTTAGATAAAAACTCTTTAACTATTAACTTTATTGTCTATAGATTACTACTGCAAATCACTCTTTAATATTCTGACTAGACTTAAAATCCCAATCACTTTATTCCATACTCCAATTTTTTTATAAGAATCTTCTTAAAGCTTCTATTTTCTAATTTTTTTCTTCCAGTAGTGATTCTTTTTTTATTAAGGATATAGTTTTCTGATCTGAAAAGATTGGGAATTATTTTATCTTATTTTTTATATTGATTCCTTGAGTTTGTTTTCATTCTATAATCTTTTTGTATCTTGTGTTTCAAATTCTTTTTTGAACTTGATTGCAAGTTTGTTTTTGTATCTTTATTATCTATTTTTTAGCTTCTTTTCCTATATATTTGCCATAACATTTTAGATCTACTATTTCTAGAATAAGGTCCTTTTTTATAAGGCCAATATAAAAACTTAGAATATCTTAACTAGTTATAGAGATCTATTCCATTAGTCTGAAAATTTACTTGTCAAACTCTTCTAGTTTTTTTTGATTATTGATATTTAGTTTAATATTTTTTTTCTTAATCCCTTTTTTCTTTTTTGTAGAAACTCTTTAAAACTTTTTAGAGTTTTATCTATTCCTTTATTTCATATTTCTTGAAGTTGATTTTTATAGGTTAAATATTTAGTAAGTGTTCTATTGTTTTATCCTATTGGCTACATTTAATATACTTCACTGGTTTATATCAATCAGTTCTCTTTGTAGTCAATTTATATAATATTGATAACTTATCATTGATTAATTTAATAAAAAAACTTTTTAATTGAGATTTTTTAAAGGATATATCCTATATATAACTATTTTTTATTTTTTTCTATATTAAATCCTATATATGATCTTGCTGTTCTAAAATTTGGTGATTCTATTTTTTCTCAATTTAATTTTGCTGAATTCACTGATAGACTATTGTTTTGTTTTTTATATTTTTGATGAACTGCTTAATTGGATAATCTAAGATCTTGTTTTGTTATCTGATATTTGTAATAATCTTATAAGAGTTAAAATTTCTTCATTCAATTAGTGAAAGTTTTAGGACTTTTTTGGCTAAGGTATCTATTATTTTATTATAAAGATTATTGAAGTGTGCTTTAACTTTGATAAGCTTTAGGTTTACTGTTTTTTTCTTTATTAGCTTCACTATTTATATCTATAGAGATCAATTTTTTTCCTTTGGTCATCTCTTATATGTTCTTTTCAGATCCTTATTTTCTATTTTCTTTAATTTAGTAATACAAGTCTAATTATTTATACAAATTTTAACTTTAATGTTAATAGGAACTATTAGAAATATAATTAAAATTACTATCAACCCAACCCTTATAAAAGAAAACCAATTATCTACTCTTGTTTGAAATCTACTTTCTCTTCTAGTGTTTTCTATCTAAATCCATATAGCATCCATTTTCATTTCTTCTTTACCATAATTGATAAGTAATCTATTAGAATAAAAGGTCAATTTTTTTTTAATCCTAGATTGCATTGAAGTATTTCTATTAACTGATCTAGATATACTCTTTTTTCAATATTTTTTTGATTATAGTTTTTTTCCAAGTTTCAATATTTATAAAATTTACTTTATTATTTTGAAAAAAAGTCTTGAAAAGGTACTGATCTTTATAAATTCCTTTTATAATAATATTCTTGAGTATTACCTTAGAATTTTGGATTTTCAATTCTTCTATTCTTCTAATAGATATTCTTTTATTAAGATAGGATATTGTGTAGATTTCTTCTTTATCTCTTTTTATAATATAGTTATTATTTTATATTGTTTCTTTTAAGTATCCAGACATTTTTATAATGTTATTTCCTAGTTATCATTAATACTATAACAGATAAAGTATTTTACTATTATATTATATTTCTCTCTCCCTTGTTTTAATTTCCTCCAAATTAACTGATTATTCTTATCACTCTATACTATCTATAGTTTATATTATTTGTCTTAATTAAAACTTATTTTAGGATATTTTGATTACATTTTGTACAGTCTTCTTTTCAGGTTATTGTGAGCTACTATACTTGTTCAATTGAGAGATTTTTAATTATAATTTGATATCACTTTGGGATAGATTTTTTACTCGTATTCTGTATTAGTAAGAGCATTTATCAATTTCTTATTTTTATACTTTCCTAATCTAATAACTGATCTAAATATATTAGTTTATTATTTCTTAAAGATAATATAATCTTTTATATTTTTTTAGTATAAAATATTCTTGAATCAGACTATTTTCTTTACTCTATTCAAATATTTCTTGCCATTTTCAATTATAAAAAGTTATCCTTATATTTTTTATCAATTTAGTTACCTGGAATAAGAAGTTGCCTTTGTTGATAAATGGCTTAGTGACTTGCAAGTTAGTAAATTAAGTAACTTTCAATATTTGATTTGTGCTTGCTTAAATCTAATAATTGTTGTGATTCCAACTGGTTCTGGATTATTTAGTTTATTATATGGATCTATTATTTGACATTTTCATTGCAACATTTATATACTTTTTAAGTTGAGAATCTTTGAATAATGAATTATACTATTTGATATAGATTTGTATAAAACACTTTTATTCTAAAAAAGTTTTTTATATACTACTATCAATATACAGTATTGCATATTTTCCAAGACAATATGTTGTGTTACATTCTAAATTCTATTCTGGATATTAATACTCTATTTAAAATATAGAGGACCTGTTTGTTAGTTATTCTTTTGTTTTTTAAAGTTCTAGTAACTATGTTAACTTCTTTAAGTACATGTTTTTTAAGTTCAATTGTGATTTTTTGGTTGCCAGTCCAAATTTCTAGAAATCTGACTTGTTTTATTCTATCAAGTTCTTTAATTACTTCTTCTTCAATACCTGCATGCACTTCTTCTGGATAGCAATTAAAATTATTATAATTACAAATATTGACTTGTTACTATTTAATTAGAAATTATTGGTCTTGTAAAAAACTCTTGTAGTTTTCAAGATTCCTTTCATATCTTTCTTGGATTTTGCTATTTATGTCATATCATCTATAAAGGTTATGACTGCATACCTTGATTCTAACTTTCTAATATTATGATCTTTTACAATATATCTGAATTCCAAGTAAAGATGGGTTTTTAAAGGGGGAGACAAGGACAAAAGTCAAATGTCTCTTACTAGGAAATATTAAAAATTTTAAATTAATAACTATAAAAAAACTATTTAAGATAGTTTTCTATTATCAAATCTTTAATTTATAATATTTTCTGAATTTTGTTTCTATTAAAAAAAGAGCTATAAATTTTATTTCTCAAAAATAGTATCACTTTTTCTGCTAATTCTCTGACCACACATAAAAAAGATGTTCACAAGAAGTTTTTATACTTCTAAACTAATAAAGTCTTACCACTCTTTCTAAACTAACTTGAAGAAACTTCAAGAGTCATCAACTACTTCCTCTCCTTTTGATTACTATTCTCTTCAAACAAAAACTTGACCTCTATAATCATAAAAAATTAAAAAAAAACCTTTTCTATCAATGGTAAGAAAGTTTTGAAAAGAAGAACTAATGTGCCATCATCTCACACTATAGAGAAACATCACAAAAGTCTGTAAATTATGAGAGACAACTTTCCTACTCTTTTGTCATTGTTTAACTTCTCATAATGCTCATTCTTGATTTTTTTCTAAGGAATTTTACCTACCTCAGTTTGAGCCTAAATTTTGAGTAGCATAAAGTTTCTCACATCGTAATTGGACAGATAAGCTCACATTAGTAAAAAAATATAAATAAACTCCTATTGGTCACTACATGTGTCTTAATATATTTTCTCAACTCCATAAGAATCTGGGTTTACTGTAAGAAATTAGAATATGATGCAGATGAATATAAGACACAATTTCTTTTATATTGATACTTCGATTAAAAAAGAATCCCCAACAATACACTATATGAATATATCAAGTGAAACTATATCTACAACAAAAAAATTCAAGGGTATATAAATAGAGGATAATACCCAAGAAGTGTCACACCTATCTTTTAGAAGCATTAGATTGGTAAGCTGGAAGATTTATCATTTGTACCAATCAAAAGGCAGGACCAATATGTAGTCTGAAAAAAAAAAAAACTATGACTCAACTTCTCAAGATAGTAGTACTCTAAAAAAAAACAGCATAATATTTATCAAATCCAATAAAGTGCAAGCCAGACATATCAAGATTTTCTTTTCTAGAATAGAACTATTACAATAGTAAAGAAGAATAGGTTATTGGATAATAGGCCCCTTCCCCCCAATGTTCATATTACCTAAGGAAAGAAACTCTGACAGTATTATCAAGCTACTTCTCTTCTATGTTCTAAAACCTTTCTTGCAATCCTGACTTATTATCATCTGGAAAAACATCAACAGAGGTCCTATATTAGATAGAGTAAAGTGAAAATAAATCAAAAGAAAGGACTGGAGCTGGGAGACAAGAAACCATAACATGGCTATATTGAAAGTAGCTGAAGAAAAGATATTATAACCTGAACTAATGAAACCATTGAAGAGTAACTAACTGACAGTACAAAAGTGGTAGTAGTAGCATGATTTAAAATCACTTCATATCAAGACCAATCCCCCTTTTCTACTAGTACCTTTTTGTTGTATACAAAGTCTTCTCTCCTATTTAATCTGTATAGTTTTGTTTATAGTTATAATTTAGCCTGAAAGATAGAATTATAGTAATTGGATAGATAATCAACCATCAGATTTAAATCTGGGGAACATATTGATATGAACATAAATTCCATAGATTCTTTCTTAATTTTTTTTTGCACTAGTAGATCCCTTCACTAACTCTTTATTCCAAAAAAGGGTGACACTGTCTTGATGTAGGTTTGTCCTTATTGAAGTTTTACTTGAAAAATAGAAGTCGTTTATCTACATTACATATGTAATATCTACCATATTCAATAAAACATGACTGTTCTAGCATTAAAAAAAATTCTTCAAAAATAAACATAAGTAATCTGTGAAATTTATATATTAAATACTTTAGGAATCTATTTTACCCTCTACTAGACTAGTTATGTGTATTTTATTAAATATTTATAAACTATATATATAATATAAATCATTAAAGCCAAAAAAAAAAACTTTTCCCACTCACATCCAAACTCATAAAAATTTCCTTTTTAGGAAATTTTTTCGCAAAAACAATTTTTGGGACAAAAAAGAGAGTTTCTAACAAAAATACAACATGTTTTTACAACAAACAACACCAGAACAAGGGCAAACACAAAACAACATAACACTAAGAAGTGATAGAACCATCTAAAGACAAACACACACAAGTATGGAACTAGAAGTGATCCCTACAGAATATGAAGGTATTGAAGCAATCTTCGAGGTAGATAACTTACAAACAGTAAGACAACAACAACAACAAAACCAACTCTACCATAGAGAGGCAAAACACCATGACCATTTCATCAGTGCACCATCCTCACCAAAGGCTTTTAGCACATCAGCGGCATCAGAAATTGACTGGTTTGAAGAAAGCGAAGAAGCACAACAAGAAAAACAAGACAAGGGCAAGGGCAAGGAGACAATCTCTAAAAACCAAATACCGCAATGCCCTCCCCTCACAGATTGGCAAATATAATATGGAAGAAAATGCTTCAAGAAAGTACTTCCCTTGGAGCAGATTTCTGGCAAAAATATTAACAGTCAACTATATTCAGTTAAGATAGCACTTGCAAGATACAAATCAGTTACATCAATCAGAACTAACAATACACCTTCAGGCAAATATATAACCATCTTGTTCGCAGATGAAAAAGAAGCCAAAATGGCATCCAGTATCAAATTAGATAGTAACACTACTATCCAAACACAAGAAATGCCGATCCACAATGATATTACCACAAAAAGCAAAACAATGAGAGTATAGGACATTCCCCTGAATGTAACACATGGAAAACTCAAAATTGCACTAATCAAATATGGACCAATCAGATCACTACGTATAAAAACATGGGGCTTGTGGCAATCCGCAGATGTGGAATATGAAAAACAGGAGGACTATGATAGGGTAATCCTCAAATGATCTATAGGCTTCAAGGAAGACATGTACAGAATTTTTCCATTTCTTAATACCAATCAGATTAAGGAGAAAAGAAGCAAATTCACTGTCAAACTAATCAACCTATCACTCGGTACCACAGGATATGATCTTAAACAAATTATTGAGGCAACCAAAGCAATAACTTGCTACATCCCTCAGTTCAATTCTTATAAAAGAAAACATTTGGCAATCATTAGTTTCAAAGATAAAGAAACACTGGCAGAAGCACTCAGATTCCCAGCTTAACTAGGCAATGTTAAACTCAACTGATCCTCATGGACACAAAAATATGTCATTTGTGTTCCAGCTCAGAACATCAAGTCAAAAACTGTCCAATCTGAGAAAGACAACAAGTCACCAGAGAAAGAAAACAAAATGACACCAAAAAATTTGGTAGATTATATAGTAGATTCAAACCTAGTAGTGCTCCATCCCTTTGAACATTACAAAATAATTAAAACAATAGACCAAGAACCTTTGCAGCAGTGGTAAAGGACTCCCCCCAGCACAATATTGTCAAAAAAGAAACCAAAAGATCACCAAAATGAAAAGCACACGATATTTCATTTCATGACATCTTGAGAGCAGTTCAAGTAATAAGGACAGATATCAGACAAATCAAGGCAGAATTAGCACAACTGAACCAAAGAATAGGACATCTTAAAGATGACAGCTATTACTATCACTCTTATGAAGCAGATAGAGAGACTCCCATCGAGCAAGATAACGAATCAATCATGGCCAACAATATAAGCATGACCTCAAACACATCTAGAAAAAGAAGGGCAACCAGCCCAGTACAAGACATTCGACAAGATCAAATCCACATCAATCAACAACTATCAAGATTGAAAGAAAATATAAGCGCAATTTCAACTTCACTTACAGAGTTAATCAAACATCCAGGATCCCTTCTCATCAGACACAATCCCATCTTCTACATCCAACCAATGAGTGAAGCATCCAATATATTCTTAGAAACCGTCAATAAATCATTATCCAACACTACCACAGATTCCTTTAATACAACAGACAACTTTTACAATCCCATATGAAAAATTATTACACACAACATACCTGGAATAGTAAATGACACTAAATGCAACACATGGCTAGAACTCTGCAATCTTAACAATTGGCAAATTATAATTACTACTGAGACAAATGGAACAATAAAGCAATCAAAATACTGGAAACATCCAAACTTTCAGTCATGATGGACACACAAGGATAACCAAAACATTGGATATGGAGTAGGTATCATCCTACAACACAAACTCGCGTGCAGAGTATTCAAATACAAACAATACCAAGGCAGACTCATTGCTTTAGACTTGGCCTTTCCAAACAAAACCATAGTCAGAATTATTGGAGCTTATTTCCCAGCACACTCTCTCAACAATAAAAAACAAAACACCTTCAAAACATTATGACAATGGATTACAGAGGAAAAAAAGAACAACTTCTAGATGATAGTTGCAGGTGATTTCAATGCAGTAAGCAATCCTACCCTAGACAAAGAAAGCACTCAAAAGAAATATCGATCAATATCCCCTTCAGTATTACATATATAATATCTGATAGAACGAGGCTTTGTTGACACTTACAGAGAACATAATCTCTCACGCAAAGAGTACATCTGGCACAATCTCCAAAACAGCAATAGAATAGATCAAATATGGATGCTATCCTCGAATATATGGCAATCCAGAGAAGCATACATTATAGATAATATCAGAAACCTAACTCATAGCGATCATGTTGGCATGTTAACTGAAGTAGAAGCATGGCAACTTGACAAACCAGCCAGCAAACCCAAACGCACTCCCAATCAGAAATTTAATTGGAACAATACTAGCAAGGAACTTTGGGATAAATTTGCTACACAGGTGGAGGAGGATGTTACACACCTAGACGAATTATCAGATATCTCAGACATTAATCAACTATGGAACAAGTTCACACACATAATATATCAAACTGCAAATAAACACATCCCCAAACACAAGCCACACAGAAAACACAGAATTCAAGAACAACAAAAAGACACCTTTCAGAGAATCGCGAAGCTTCACAATATCATCCAACAGATACACACACTAAAGCAAGGCTCATCAGACTACACTCAAACCGAGATACTACAAGCAATCAATAATATCTCAACAAGCTATTCCAGGAACTGACTAATTAACAACTTATCTCCCCTCATAACTATATAACTAACTGGATAAAAACCACTCAAAACTTCAGCAAGAAACTCAAAATAGTAACTAGATGGCTCACCGATCACAGAAAAAAGCAAATGATAAAACAATTTTCTATTAGACGCCAGGCCATGCTAGCAAATCAAAAGAAAGCAATTATTAATAGTATTCTTGACTGCCCTACAAGATCAATCATATTAAATAGAGTGATTATTCAAGATGACAACAAGATTGAAATTATAACAGATCTCCAAAAAATTTGTACCCAAGTCAGAGAACACTTTGAACAATAGACACCCAAGAGAAACACGGCCCCACTGCACCTATATCCCTTTTGGCAAGAAGTATACAATCCTAAAGAGGATGTACAGACTGTATGGTATCAAGATACTCTAGCCCCAATCACATTGCAAGAACTTGTTCAAGTAATAAAATATAGAAGCTCACAATCAGCTCCAGGAAGAAACACTATACCCTATAGAGCCTACAAACATATGAAGGAGAAAACACTCGGTCTTCTCCTTAGAATTTTTAACAACATATT
>CAJVPT010005255.1:0-12415 GCA_910592055.1 Acaulospora colombiana | reverse complement strand
TTTTATAAATATCAATAAATATTCAATCTTAACTTTACTTAATGAAAGTTTAAGAAAAAATCCTAAAAAAGTGAAAATTATTTGTAATTATAATAAATATAATAGATTATTATTATATATTTTTTTTTAACCTGCAATTATACCATTATAGTATATCTTTATTAAGATATTAAAAGATATTATAATGTTTACAGACTTTTACAAAGCAACTAACTTGTTATTGTACATTATTAGTTAAAGGACTATACTACTTAAAAATTATAAGAAGTTCACTAAGCTAGTTTGGACTAAACAAAACTAAGTCTAAACTAGGTACTTCAAGTCAGATTTAAAGAACAATATTATACTCTCCTAGTAGCTTGGCATGAAGTCTCTAAGTCATCTAGGATCATTGCCAATAGTTTGTTACTGTTGATTATTCTAAAAAATGATAAATTGCTAAAGTTGATACTGGAAAAAAAAAGAGAAAAAGAAATATAATTCAAAGCTCTTTAAAAGGTTCTTGTTTTATTTTATAATTTTCTCTCAAAAAAAATTTACCTGATTGGGATATTCTTTAAGCTTCATAATATTTAAGGAACTTAACCATTCCTGAAAATGACTTTAAGAAAACTGTTTAAGGAACTTATCCTTCTACCAATATATGTATTTGTTTAATGCTATTGAAACCAGTATTATATTATGGAAGAGTTTACCTAATCAGGATAAAAAAATCTTTTCAAGAACTTTGCTTGATCAGAATAGAAGCTTGGAGACCTCGGCTTTTATCTAAAAAAGCATTTTCACTATCTGAGGAACTTAATAAAAGATAGAAGTTGAATCTTCTATTTCTATCTATCACTTATCTTTCGATTTTATAATTGTTTCCTGAAGATTGAATATATATAATTGAAAGAAATACTTTTTTTAGAACTTTTTTTCTACATCACCAATGATGCATCAAAACACGTGAGTATGACCAATAGAAGCTTGTTTAAATTCTAAAAACTGATATGTTTCATATTAACCAATTATCTTTGATGAGAATTTGTGCTACACAAAATTCAAGGTTAAACTGAGGTAGGCAAAATTCTCCAAAAAACCATAAACATGAGAGCTCTAAAAGAGCCAAGACAGTCAAAAAGGAAGAAATAAGCCTTTTTATTGTAGAAAATCTCTACAAGTCTTTCACTTCAAAGGTTAGAAAGATTTTTAGATACTTCAAACTCAGTTCTTCTTTCTTTGAAAACTTTCTTGCCATTGATATCAAAGGTGTTACTTGACTTTTCTTAGTCACTAGAAGTCAAGTTTTTAAGTAAAAAGATTTGCAGACAATAGAAGAAGAATAAAAGTGACTCTTGAAGTCAAACTTCAAGTTGTTTTAAGAAAAATATTAAGACTTTATTAGCAAGAAAGTTTAAAAACTTCTTGTGAATATCTTTTATGTGTGTGGTTAAAAAATCAGTGAAAAAAGTTTAAAAATTCAATTAATAAATACAATAGATTATTGATTAATCCATGAACAAAATTTCTTATAGATATTTAAAATCAAAAAGCAAAAATTTGACTAATAAAAAATTTATGTTTTAACACAGAATATGAAATATTTTATTAAGTCAAATTATATTATTAAGTAAAAATTAATAAAATTTAAGATTGAATAAGACAAGTTTTAAAAATAATAAATCTAAAGTTAATAATAATGAAGAAATAAATAATATATTTGAAAATTGGGGTTTTTTTTAAATCCATAATTATTCCACAATAGCTTGTTTTTATTAAGAAATTAAAATAAAATCTACAATAATTTATAGACTTTTATAAAGTAATTAACTTGTTTTCATATATAAGTACTTTAAATCAGATTTTAAAAACAATATTATACTTCTTTGATAGATTGATAATGATTTCTATCTATCAGGATTATTGCCAATAGTTTTTCACTATTAATTATCTAAAAACTAATAAATTGCTAAGTTAAAAAGAGAAAAGAGAACAATTCAAGACCCATAAAAAAAACTCAAAAATAAAAATAACCTCTTCTTAAAAGAAATTTACTTGATTAGAATAGTTTTCTTGCTTTATTTAAATCTCAAAAGTAATCTTCTTTTTCATTACTTGTGATATCAGACAAGTTAATCCAATCTTATTTAAGTGAGCACCAGATTGGTATATCTCAAGAAAAGTATTTTGACCTTAGTTTTTTTTTATTAAAGCTTTATTCCTATTTGAAGAACTTAAGTAAAAAATAGAAGTTTGCAATTTATATTATTTATTATTTAATCTTTAATGTTATGGAAGTCTTTATTAAGAGATTTTGACTTTTGGACAGATGTTTTTGGAACATTTTTTTTTTTAATTACCAATGATATTATTAAAACATATAAATGTGATCAATAAGAGTTTGTTTATATTTTAAAAACCAATGTATTTTATGCCAGTCAATTATCTTTGATGAGGATTTATACTACTTAAAATTCAGGATCAAATTGAAATAGATAAAATTTCTTAGAAAATTATAAAAGTAGAAACTCTAAGAGAATTAAAACAGTTAAAAAGGGAGAAAATAATCCTTTTTACTATAGAAAACTTCTATAAATCTCTTACTTTAAAGATCAGATAAACCTTCAGATACTTTACAGTCAGTTTTTTTTCCTTTGGAAACTTTCATCAAAGGTATTATTTGACTTTTTTTTATCACCAAGAGTTAAGTTTTTGAGTAAAAAAGTTTGTAAACAAAAGGGAAAGAATAAAAATGACTCTTGAAGTCATACTTCAAGTTGTTTTAAAGAAAGTATTAAGACTTTATTAGCAAAGAAATGTAAAAACTTCCTGCAAATTATCTTTTTTGTATATGATTCAGAAGTCAAATAAAAAGAATGAGATAATAACAATTCATTCTTTTAAATTGTCTTGAAAATAGGGATAAAACTTTATCAGTTAAAAAGCCAAAAAACTTATGTGAATATCTTTTTGCGTATAATCAAAGAATTAGCAAAAAAAAAGAGTATTTTGTAATAATGAATGTCCCATATCTTTTATTTTTGACAAATTGCTTGGTTACTTTGGCACGTGACACAATTCTAGACACGACATTCGAGCTGTCGACAATTCTAATAACTCGTGCACCACACCGTATTGAAGTACAATGCCTTTAAGAAAACGTGCGTGAGACTGTCTCAAGAAAGTTGATAAACGTAGAGTGCCTCGAAGAACGAGAAAATCGCATTAAATGTCACGTGAAACTTTCCAAGAACCGTTCATTTCTTCTTTTCTCTACCAACGTATTTGATAACTTGCTTTTTCTTTCCTTCTTTTTGGCATAATAGATGATAAGGGTGATAGGAAAAAAAAGTGTATCACAAATGAAATGCATTCCAAAATAAATTAAAAATTTTGCCACTTGATCAAAATTAGTAATTCTTTCTTAGTAAGCTGGTTTAAATGTAAATAAACTGGTGAAAAAAAAAAAAAAAATGCTTTTCTCTTCCTTAGTCTTTTGTCCCTTCTTTTTCACACCTCGACACTTCACAAAGGGTATTTATCGTATATCTGACGCATACATAGTACATTGAAGGTCACGAGCATTAGTGCAACAATTCTCGGACGAAGCGCGCTTCCATATTTAATTTCAGCGTCTTTTGTAACATTATATTGCAGTAATAAGAATTCATTTCTTCCTTACGTGGTTTACTTTGATAGGTTTTTTTTGACAGCGAAGGCCCGGCCGGGGTATTCAAGTAGAGACGCTATTCCTTTGAAAAACCAAAGAACATAAAGATCACGTGAAAACCACACCGAGTCTGTTTCCAAAAATGTAACCATCTCATGCCACTGGCATGGCCGGTAAATTATTTTTAGTTTATTTACAGGTAACGGAGATTTCATCTCCCGGTGACGAAATTTTACACATTAAAAAATTATTATAACAATTATTAAAACTAATTAATCTTCCTCATCTACTTCACTCCTCCCAAGTCAGTCTAATATTCTGGCCGCATTTGCCAACCATGACTCGATTGGGGGCGGTGATACCCTGACTGTAAATGAGGCTGATATTGAGATGAGTGAGGTTGCCCACCATGATACCCGCTGTGCCTTGAGGGACCAGGAATTCCGTATTCCGTGTTAAAATGTGAATTCACTGGCGGGTATCCCGTTGCTTGTGGACGCGGTGGCGGTTGTTGAGGTCGCAGTTGTGCTTGCAATTGTGGATGTACCTGCGAATGGGGCTGTGAGGATGATTGTACTTGTGAGTGATAATGTGGCGCTTGGATTTGTGAATTTGGTTGTTGAAATGGTTGCGGTGGTGGTGGTGCATGAATTTGTGAGAGTGTTTGATGAAGTCGTGGTCGCGCTTGGGATTGTGGTAGTGGTGGCGGTCCCATTACCGTTGGTCGAGCAACAGCAGGAGTTAGTTGAGTAGATTCCGAAGGTCGGATCACATTTGGTGGATTATCAAAAGCTTCGCGGGACACTTCATTTGAGGGATACGCGCGGCAATTGTTGGGCGGAAGCATCCCTCTAAATGCCGACTCACGTATGGGCAAATTAGTCATGGCTTTTTCTATGGAACCAGGGTGAACTAGTTTAGATGGTGGAACAACGGATATCATTTCCGCGAGTCGTTTTCGTAGCTTCATGCCTACTCGTTACAAAGGAAAGGGAGAAATAGAATGAAACCGATGAAATACTTCTCAATTGAGAAATACAATTTACCTTGACGGCTTACCAAGATTTCTCTCTTCCGAAGTTATAACATCAGGATTTGTTGTAAATCTTTTGTTTTGCAATCTTTGCAATTCCAAAAACATTTTTACATTCTTATCCAACTTTTTGTCCGACAAAGGATTATTATTGTCCTCGTCTTCCAACGATTCATATATCATTTCGATGTCGATATCTCCGAAAAGCTCATCCATGGTAATATCCGAATCATTCAACTGATCAACGAGTTCGTTGGATGTCGTCGCACTCTCGTTCTCCAAGTTATCATGGTCAGTTTCAGTCAACATTTCGGCATCTTTTTCTGCATCATTCTCCTCGTCCTCTGTCACCTTCTTCGCTTTTTTATATGCATACACCATCATCGTATCTTCATAGGACAAATATGAACCCTTCGAATTGTATATCGGGGAAAACGATCCATAAGGTTTATACGGGTTAAATTTAACTAAATTTGATGAAACGATTAACCGAACGATCACACCCACGTTTGCCAAGAAAGTCGATTGAAGTAATCAGAAAGACACGCGTACCTCCGGGGACGACGAGATCTTGAGATAATTCGGATTCTGGTTTCTTGATCTTTTGGGGAAAGAGGGCACCGAGGGAAGGAATGTCATTCATTGATTGTTGGGGAATCACCGCCACGTCTTTTGCGTCACCAACTTTTGCGCATAAAACAGTGTCAACACGTACGTGCGTCTAATATAAAAGAAAAGGGAAAGAACGAATTGGAAGGATGATCGCATACCTAATTTAAATTTTTGATTATCCAAGATTGACTGCTTCAGTATCCCACTTGAGAAGACGTGCCCATTGGTTGTTGGTTGGACAAGAGCAATCTTCTGAGACCTCTTAGGGACTATAAATTATCCATGTTCAAAATTGATCACAACAAATTGACCTGGTTCCACAATTTATATTTAATGCTTACGTGTATTGTCATTATTATTATTACTATTATTTACTACTTCACCGACGCCTGGATGTCGTTTGACACTCGGAACCTCTTTAACAGCCTGTTCAATTAACCGAGATCCGAACCTAATAAACTGCCTTCCAAAGTCGTAGCTTTGTGGGTTTTTGAACATTGCATCATTAATGATGGAGACAAAGTCATGCTACGTGAGAGATTAAGGATGAGATTAACAATCTTCGATGTTTTCCGTGGGGTTGATTTTTTTATCTTCAAAGTCAACTCGTTACCTGAAATCCTTTCAAGGAATTATATTGATTGCTTTCGATCTTAGCACGTATAATGGTGGAATTCAGCGCTTGACCTTCGGCATTTGTGCCGAGAGCTTGTCCATCCCTGCCGTTTCTCAGAAATTGGTGTGCGTCGCGGCTGGAGAGGTCAAATTGAAGTTTATTAAAGTGCCATCTAATACCAACATTGGTCCAATTGATACTCACGATTCCAAGATATCCATAATTTTGGATAATAAAACCTTGAACTCGTGGGCATCCACTTTCTCCTGTTCCACCCTCTGATCGTACTCATTTGTAATTTTCTCATTGTCGAGTTTATTATCATGAATATCGTTGCCTCGAGTTATCTTGTCTTTTCCGCCGTTCGTTGGGAGTGACTTCGGACGGGTTCGGACGGAGATGAGGTCTTCCATTTTTGTGTTTTTCGAGGATATCTTGCAATTACCGTCACCGTTTTCCATATTAAATTTCGACTTCAGGTGATTTCCAACACCGTTCGAATTGAGGGTACCATTCCGAGAGAACTCTTGTGACATGTGATTTTGCACCACCGGTTGAACGTTGTCTAGTTGCATCTCATCACCGGTCGAGTCGCTGTGGCCACCATCATTTTCCCCTATATCATTCGTCGAAATGAGGTTGTTATCCTCTGGTTTACGAAAGGTCTCGTCACCCTCGACAACGATATTTTCGTCTTCCGTGCTATCGTTGGACAACAACTTGGCACGTTTAGTGGGTTGCGAGTGAGGGTCATTCTTCGAGCCGGTATGTGTCGAAGGATCGGTTTGTTGCTTTGAGGAGTTAGTGGTGGAGTCAGCAGGTGAGGAATAACTAATACTCGACATTTCTAAAGTAAGAATTTCATATTCGGAAGCTCGTTTCCGCTTCGTTTCGGACACTAAATCGTTCTGAGTAGAAGTCGTCATGGCGTCAAACTCAGAATCTTGGCGCCGTTTGGAGCGTGTGGTTACCCGGGGTTTGGGGGCAGATCTGGTAGCCTCGACAGGTGTCGGAGCTAAAATGGGTGAGAGGGTTTGTGAAGTGCGGTTAAGATTAACAGGAAATGTTTTTCACGCGAATCAACTCTTTATAACGTGTATTCCTTCGCACACAGGCGGAATCGCGAATATGAAAGTGAGCAGAAATAGTGTTTGCATTTCACAAATGACTTACAAGTTCTCCGGGAATTGCGTCGTTGTTGCTTTACCATATTGTTTAATTTATATTGTCGAACGTAATATTTGAGGTGTCGGGTTCTATGGTTGCTTTAATTAAATGTGCATGGAATGGGTTGGTCAAAAATTTTAATGAGAAAGTCGGGTTCACTTGAATAGGATGTGAGTGTAACTTTACAGGGAAATGTTTAATGAATTTCCCGGACACGGATAACGTCAGTTGAAAAAAATGCCTCTTGAAAATTGAGTGACTTAGAATTCTGTGCCAAATTTATTCCCTTCACCGGAAGAATGAGTGGATGATCAAAATAATAGTGATAGTCCCAGCCCGTTAAGTTTGTACCACGATTGTCATACGTTTTAGGCAAACATTGGGGCCATCATTTCATTGGAGATCAACGTGATCTCTATTTAAAGTACGGCACTTACACGCACGTGCGCTTCAACCGGATCCTTGATTTTTTTTTTTTTTTTTTTTCTCGATTGCGAACAAGGATTCGGGGGAGGCGTCATTGTGAGATTACAATTCTCTGTCAAAGAAAGAATAAAGCTAAAGCACATTCCAAGGTTCTCAAGTTTCCTTGGAAAAAAACTCGTTAACCTGCTGCCTTCAAAATTGACGGATGGCTGAACATGATTGCACAGGCGACCTACGAAAAATTGTGTTATACGGTGGGGCGGAGACACGCATTTGGGGTGTGGTGATTACAAATCTTTCGATCAGCATACGCGTACACGCTCGATGTATACGTAACTCGTGTTTTAATTACGGCTTATGAGTTAGTTGGTGACAGGCTCGCGGTTGATTTTCCGGGGATTGGCAGTTAAACTCTTTCCAATTTGTTAAATTTGAATAAAAATCCTGCGACCATCGGACCATAAATTGGGTAAGGAAATAAATTCACGCAAACAGGATGATATTAACCTTTCTGACGAAAGAAAAATGAGAGATCAGATTTTCTCCCGAGCGAGCATTCCAGTGGTGAAGCTTCGTAATAAAGAATGACCTGGATTGCATCGCAGTAGCACGAACGAACGCCCAGGCGCACTAAATCACCATTTTCTCATTTACTTGGGACGGACAGTCGGACGTTTTATCACGTATAAGAGTCAACACTACTCGATACCTTGGCGTTCCATCGTTAATCCCAAGAAATTACAATGGACCTTTTTTTATGTAATATCTGCATGCTATCGAGCAATCAGCCAATCAACGACGGTCGACTGGACTTATATTTACGCAATCAAATCCACGACGAATAACGACAAAACAAATGACACAAGAACCCAAGAAACTAGGTACCTTGCACAATCCGTATGGTGACCTTATGATAAAAATGTAGATTCTTAAAATAATTTTTTTTTGTTTTTATGAATATTCAAAGTTTTCGTGACCGGCAACAAAAAGAAACTCGAAGAAGTTCAAGACATTCTTGGAACCTTTGTTGACCTAACCAGCCATAAACTTGATTGTAGTTTTCGTGTTTCCTAATTCTTAAACTCTTTGTCGCGCGAGGACATATTAAGTTCGACAAACAACGAAAACTCTTTTTACGTGCATGATAGTAACCGAAATACAAGGTACAAGCCGTGAAGTATCAGCCGACAAATGTCGACGGGCTTCAATAGAGGTAGATGAGAATCGAGATATTTTGACTTTCGATAAGCTATTGACCTGACGGTGAACGGATTATAGCTGAACGGACCTGTCATCACTGAGGACACGTGTCTATGCTTCAATGCGTTGCAGGGCCTGCCAGGACCGTACATGTGGGTTGACATGTATTCCCTCGTTTTCACATCGAGAAATTGTGATAACACTTGATCTTTTTATTTCACGCAGAAAATGGTTTCTGGATAAATTAGGACACGACGGTATGTTACGAATGAATATGAATTGTTCTCACACACTCGTACACTCTCCCACTCACGCTCGCGCTCACATTGCCGCAGGTTTAAATCGATTGTTGGCCGGATTTGAGGACAAGTCCGCCTATGCGCTGTGCACTTTTGCATACTCGACCGGACCTGGCACAGAACCGATGCTGTTTGAAGGCCGAACCGACGTAAATGTCTTTAATGCTGTGATCATATGGTGGCGAACGCTAATCATTATTCATGCTCGGTTCAAAGGGAAGGATCGTTTCACCACGCGGTCCAACCGATTTTGGATGGGACCCGATTTTTCAACCGGATGGCTTCGACCAAACGTGAATTACTCACCTTTCCTATAAACCGAAACCTGGCATTTTCACCCTGAAAATTCGTTTAAAATTCTCTTGCGTTGCGTGTATTTTTTAACTAACACAGGTATGCCGAGATGCCCAAGTCGATTAAGAACAAAATATCACACCGACACAAGGCACTGGAGAAATTGAAAACATTTCTCGCAAGTGATTCCTGAGAGAGGCAGGTGACAATTTTGGCGTGACTCTTTGTTTATTGTTTACAATTCCCTCGTCACGCCGTTTGTTTAATAGTATTCCGTGCTATTCCTCCTGACAGGACCAAAATATTTACTGCAACTTTTAAAAATACTTTCGTTGTGTTCTGCTATGGCAAGGGATTTCCGCATATTACGTAAGTACTAGTCGATTCGCCCTTTTTCCGTTTTTGTCAACATTTTGTCACATGATGTTTCTCTTTGATTCCCCTTAATCCAGAACGGAACACGTTATTCAATAAATCACTCGGTGCCATCTTTTAATAATTGCAATTTCAAAAATAAAAATAAAAATACTGTATTTTCCTTGGTGCCGTGATAATCTGTTCATTAATATATGTACGCACGCACGCGCGCACGTGCATATGTACATGCGTGCGAGTTACGTCACACATCATTTATTAAGTTTGTGCGATCCCCCCTGAAAAGTATTTCCTGATTTGATAAACGATTGGTCTAAGTGAATTTGAACCGTACTACCTCGACTGAAATTTAAATTGAACCGCTTGAAACTGCACTTTCTCGTACGAAATTAAAACCTAGTCGTCACAAGACAACAACATTCGGTAAGTATGCAGGAAGCTGCTCTTCCGTCACAGGAGAAACCTAAACGAAATAGTCATATTTAAAGGAAATCTTAATTTTCGGAGATATGAGTGAATAAATCTCTCTTCTATCAAAATATACTCACCTATTACCATTTCAAAACTTGCCATTTACTTTTAGCAAGACGAGTGATCCTCATTCAAAGGCGTAAAACATATTTACAAAAAAAAAAAAAAAAAAAAAAAAAAAAAAAATTAAATAATTTTGATCAATCAGGTTAGATGACCCCTCGATCTTGAAGAATTTCCCTTTAAAAATTTAAGTCCTCTTTAATTTAGACCAGGAATAATTTCACATTCCAGAATGTCCCTTTACTCCACAGATCAGATTAACGAATTTAATAGCAACAATTATGTTCAGGTCAAGCCGAACAAAATGATACGTGCTGAACTTCTACAAAAAAAAATCGCGCAGCAAAAGAATCCACAATATATTCGAACAAAGCCCAATAAGATAGTTCGAACCAGGCCTTTTCAGTCAGCTATCAATGTAGCCGCTGGGTCTGATAGAGCCTCACCCGTAACTGTTTCTATCAAAATAGATAAAGCTTCATCCGTCACTGCTCCCATTCAAGCGGACAACGATAAAGTCCCATCGGCTATTAGAAAACCCTCCTCTCCCGTTGTCAGTTCGACGAGAGACTGTTCGAGCCATCTTCGGCCACGCTTAATCCCGCTCAGACCTCGCATAAAACCCAATAATAAATACACCCGACCAGACATAGATAAAAAGAAGATCGAGAAAGAGGACAGCTCAAGGTAAGTTTTATTAACGTCTTTGTGATATGGTGCATTTTTTCAAGTTGAACATTGGGTTCCGAGGAGCATACTATGATTGCATAATGCGAGAAAATGTGCAACATGTTCTCCGTGTTGAGATAGATTAGGATCTTTATATTGTGTTATCAACCTTTTAGTCGGCAAGCACCCACTCCACCATTCAAGACTAGACTGATTAATCAGTATTGCAGATACTTTCATAAGTGCGGTAAGTGGTTTTAAGCCATTTAAATTCGGTCATATTTCTCTTTGTGCAAAAAACTTGCAAAATGTTTAGATTATCAGGCAATTCGGGCTTGGCTTCGCTATTACAAATTGCCACTCGAACGATCGGATCTTGCCACGACACGAACTTATTGCAATTTTTCACTTGATACATTACTAACCCATCTCTTCTGGTTCTAATTTTTTTTTTTTTATCCTTTCGGTGTCTAACTCTTTTCATTCTATCTATTTAGGAAGATGTAAAGATGGCGGCAAATGTCCTTACAAACACGACCCAGCTCGTGTTGCTGTATGTAAAGCGTGGCTGAGTGGTGAGAAATGTAAGATGGGGGATAAATGCCCACTGCAACATGAAGAATCCCCTCATGTAGTCCCTCATTGTCGACACTTCAATCACGGATTGTGTATCAATCCTAAATGCCATTATACGCACGTGCACGTCAACTCCAGAGCCCCTTATTGCCAATACTTCGATAAGGATAAATATTGTCCATTGGGAGAGGAATGCAAACTAAAACATGAATGGCGCCTCGCTAATTTTGATGAGGATGAGAATGAGCAGACAAATGCATCATCATCTGATAGCAACGAACTTGGAAAACGTAAGCGGGAGGATGATTTAAAGAGGAAAATTAGGATCAGACAACCTGGAGAGGACATAGACCCATTCAAAGCGCAATTCGACTACATCTCATTAGAAAATTACCCTACTGATCCTAAATAGGCCGCTAATGGGAGACGATATAACAGGGAGTCATTATTTTTATATATATATATTTTTTTTTCATCGTTCATTTTTTTTTTTTTTTTTTCCTTTGATCACGGAAAAAAATAAGTAGGTCGAACCATTGGTTTTCTATTAAAGAAAACGAGAAAGAGTGAGCAAAAGAAAAAAACATAAACATAATTTGTATGAACAAAATTGTAAATAATTTTAATAAAAATTTAATAAAAAAGAATGTTTAAAAGAAGTGTAAATTTGATTTGCTTTAAAAGTGACTAAATTTTGGTATTTATGCAGAATAAAAGAGTACTTTAAGGGCTTGGTGAATAGAATAAATTTCAAAACCAAGTAATAGCATTTACAAATGATGATATAAAGTTATAAATGGTATATAATTCGCAAAAAAATAAAATAAAGAAATTAGAAATAAATATTTGTAATATGGATTTTTTTAAAGTAATAAAATTATCGATTGAAAATTTGTACTATCAAAAATTCAGGATCAAACTGAGGTAGGTAAAATTCTCTAGAAAATCATGAAAACAATAGC
>CAJVPT010005254.1:0-12416 GCA_910592055.1 Acaulospora colombiana | reverse complement strand
AGCCATGATATAATTGCCCAATGTATCGACATCGGTTTTCTTAAAGATTAATAAACACACCTTGCTGGCCTGACTGCGGGTTAAAAAAAAAAAAAAAAACTAACTTATCTTTATATATAAGTACTCTAAGTCAGATTTTGAAAACAATATTATACTTCCCTGATAGATAGTATTAATCTCTATCTACTAAAATTATTGCCAACAGTTTATTACTATTGATTGCTCAAAAATTAATGAATTGCTAAGTTAAAAACGAGAAAAAGGAAAAATAATTTGGGGAAGGGAACAATTCAAAACCCACTAAAAAAATCTAAAAGTAAAAACAACCTCTTCTCAAAAGGGATCTGCCTGATTTGGATAGTCTTTTTGCTTTACTTAAATCTTAGAAGAAATTTTCTTTTTTACTACCTGTGGCATTGAACAAGTCAATTCAATTAGTTCTTTATTTAAGTGAGCACTGAATTGGGATATCTCAAGAAAAGCATTTAAATTTAGCTTTTTTTCATTATAGCTTTGTTACTACTTAAGAAACTTAGGTAAGAAATAAGAGTTTATAATCCATATTATCTATCACTTGATTTTTTGATATCATGGAAGTTTTCATTAAAGAACTTGAGCTTTTGGGAGCAAATATTTTCAGAACTTTCTTTTCAATCATCAATAATGTCATCAGAACATATGAATGTAATCAATAAAAGCTTATTTATATTCTAAAAACTAACATGTTTTATATTAGTCAATTACCTTTAGTAAGAACTTGTGCTATCCAAAATTTAAGATCAAACTGAGATAGGCAAAATTTCTTAAAAAACTATAAAAGTGAAAGCTAAGAGGGTCAAAACAGTTAAAAAGAAAGAAAATAAGTCTTTTTACTATAGAAAATCTCTATAAATCTTTTACTTTAAAGGTTAAATAGATCTTTTTATACTTTATAGTCAGTTCTTCTTCTTTTGGGAACTTTCTTGACATTGATATCAAAGGTGGTACTTGACTTTTCTTGAACACTAGAAGTCAAGTTTTTGAGTGTAAACAAAAAAGAAAGAATAGAAGTAATTCTTGAAGTTAGTAATCACAACAAATTTAATTGGATCAGATTTTAATTAGATTCAATCTGATCTAGTTTTTATAAATACAAATTGGATATGGATCTGATTTATTTTAAACTGATCTGATTCAATTCAAAACTATAACAGTTTGATCTGATCAGATTTGAATCTGAATTTGATTTAATTCAATCTAATCTGAATCCAAATTTAATTCAATTTGATTTGATCCAATCTGATCTGAATCTGAATCTGATTTTGGTTTGATACAAAAACAATTTTAAACTGATTTGGTATATTTTGAATCTATTTTAAAGTATGTCAACTATAACTGCTTTAATTTAATTAATTAAAATTAAAAAAATTTTTTTTTTAATAGTCATATTGACTTGGGCTTTATTGATCAGTTATTAAGGAGTTATACAGAGTTATTTTACAAGAGCAATTCTTATATCTAATCTATACTATCCTAATTTATTCAAATCACCCTTAGATTTTATCCGATATGAATACTATCCTGTTAGCTTACCCTACTGTGCCCAGGCACTCCTAGTGTTTCAAGGATCTATCAGGAAACTTCTTTTTATATTCAGTGAGCTATTTGAAATTGTTCGATTTATAGGATCTGTTATATCTTATGGGATATATGTTTTATAATTGATATCCTTTATATCATGATTAGTCCTCAGAAAGTTGATTGTTCATTGATATTCTTCAGTTTCCATGTGGTCTCATCAAGTATCCTGATAACTATTGGTGAGCCAGATTGATGACTGGAGTCTTCCAGTAACCATTTTTAACCACTCTTCAAATATGGTTTTTCCAGGAGTGTCTCTTGGTTACTTCGTTAGCAGATTGTTCCTCCCATTGGATTGGTTACCTTGGTGATTGTTTCCGAATTTCTTCTCCCAGTATCTACCCCTGTAATTCTTCATCATTATTATTCAACTTCATCACTTCTCGTTGGTAATCTGCAAGGTCCAATCTCTAGTAACCATTAGTGATAGTGATCAAAGATCTCCAAGTATATGTCTGGTTCTTACATTTGCAGCTGATACGTACAACTGAAGTCTCCCAGACCTCCCATGAAATTGGAGTTTTTGAGAAGAGATAGATTACATATAAAGCTAATAGGTTCCTAAATTTTATCATTGTCTTTCTTGGTGATCTTAGTGTCTGTATATATTCCAAGTAGCAGAATGTCATGGGTTGTTTTCTAGTACTAAAACCGACCAGGACCTGTGTGACCTGATTTATAATACTGTGATCAAACAGTGGGTTTCTGTAAGTTATTTTTATGTCCAAATATGTATATGACTAATTAGCATGCATTCTTGACTTTGTAACCTATAATGCAAATACTGTTCTGAAGTGAGATTGAACCAGTAACTTGTGAATAGTGATCTGGGAGCACACCCACTATGTTATTGACCTACAGGTCTATTAAATTAAATATGTTTAAATTAATCTGACTTTATTTTAATAAAAAAAATTTTAACTAGTATATTTTCTTTGGAAATATTTGACTTTAAATTTAAAAATTTTTCTTTTATTAAATTTAAATAAATTTATTTATACAACCCATAGTTGTTCACTTGCTTTTATATTAATATACTCCCCTCTATAGTTAGTACTATCTAAAATAACTTGATTTTCTATATCATTTTTTTCTTTATTTTTTATTATCAATGTTTTAAGTGCTTGTAAAGCATGTTAATCAGTCGATAATTGATTATGTCGATAATCCATACAATATGCTTCTTTTTTACCTTCTCTCTATTTTTTTTATAGCTAATACTGTTTTTTTGACCAAATTTTGGGACAATCCACAAGTTATACTTTCTATTGGTAATACTGTAGTACCATGCAATTCATTCTTTGGCTAGCAATAAAGAATATTTTCTAGTAAAAATTGTAGCAATTTTAATTTATTAATAACTTAAATTTTTAAAAATTTGTAATGTTTAAAAAATACTTGTCATTTCAACTTTAATTCTCAATTTAATTATGTAAAGGTTGCCTCCATCAAAATCTCCTTCACTACAAACAAATTCTTTATCGTTAACAAGTCATATTCCTCTTAGGCAAGTAGCTGCAATTGCATAGTTCAAAAAATTAAGATAGGTGTGGGTAAATTTGTTGTATCTCTAGATTATATAGGCCTTACATAGATCTAAAGGATGGTTTAAATATATTTTTTTATTATCAAAAGAAACTGTAATTCCTTTGTCAGTAGTATCATATTTGTTGTTATCTAGCCAGAATAAATCATATTCTTCTATTTTTTTTTGTATACTTAAGGCCATATCTTTAGAAAATATATGCATGGCATAGTTAAAAAGAAAACTGTTCATCACTACAACTTTCTCTTCTTACAAATATTGTCTTTCAGACTCTCGTAATTTAACAGGTATATTATGCACATGGGTAAATATTCCATTTTCTCTTATCAAAAGATACCTGAAAACATTAATATTAATAAAGTTTTAAAAGTTAAAAACTTAAGTTTAGTTAAATATATACCCTGCAGCTATTAAGGCATCTTGATTCAATTCTTTGATTTCTGACAATCAGGCAACTTGTCAGTACAAAACAAACATGTCGATAAACATGCTTCTCATAAGTTCAAGTACATCAGGACCAATATGATTTCAATATACAGCTAGTATCACCTTGTTGAAGGCTCTATTACGAACTATTATTTCTTTATTTTTTTTTATTATTATTGGAAGACAGAAGGTAGCATCGATTGCAAGTAAATAGGAAGGCAAGGAGTTTATTTTTTTGAATATCCACTTTTCTTTTATTTATTTTTTATTATAACCAGAAAGAGGATCAAGATATATTGTTTTCATTGCATGTACCTTCTCAAGATACTTTTGAGTCAATAAATTTTTCCTGATCTGTAATTTAGTTAAGTTAATACAGTTATAAAAAAATTGCAAAAATTTTAACTTACAAAATTTTTATGGATTTTTTTTTTGGATTTTTTTGCATTGTCAATGTCAACCCTCAAAGCAGAAGCAGTATTTTTCAAATTATTATCACAATTAACCAAGAATCTTAAAAAATCTCATCACCAGTTGACCTGGCATTGTTTTATTGTTAATAAACTTGAAAATATATACAAGTATTTTTTATTATATTTATATGCTAATAAGTATCAATATTAGAATCAGAAATGGTCAGACAAACATTTAACAAGTGATGTATCAGTTCACTTAAAAATGTAGCATATTTTATTGGATCATCATATTTTTGTGATACAAGAAAATGAAAAGCAGCAACAAAGGTTTCTAAATTGAGACATTTAAAATTAGCTTAATATATACAGTATCCTGCTAATGCAAAACAAAAATAGATGGTCAAAAATAGCATGTTGTTGATAAAATTTTACATGCTAGCCCAGGATTTCTCACTGGCAACAAATGGTATCAACTGGCACCTACAAGCAGTGTTAGACAACAAGCTTATCTGCACTAGTCCAGAGTTTTCTGCTGGAGGTACAAGGCATCCTTGCTGCACCATTCTTGCCTCAGTATTGATATAGCAAAAGCTGCCAGTCCAGGGTTTCCCACTGGAGATAATATTGATGCTATATTGACACTTGCAAGCACTATCTTATACTAGTATAGGCCTGCCTACACTAGTCCAGAGTTGCTTGCTGAAGGCACATAGCATGCTTAATTAATACAGTATATAAAGGATATGTCAATTTAAAAATTTCTCTCACTCACCTTTTGCAGAAAGGAATTGGTGATTTTTTGCAGCTTTACAATTTTCATTGATATGGTTCATATTAGATGAATAGTGTTACATCAATACTGACAGCAATAAAGCAATAGCAGGGCATTACAGTATCGATAAATGTTACTTACTTGTTTATTATATTAACTAAAGGTTTGTAATCAATTGTAGCTGAGGTCGAAAAACTGGGAAATGAAAACAGAAGTTACAGTTAATACTAGCAGAAATAAAATAATAGTAGCAGCATGTATAGTTTAACAAAATATTACTTGTCTGTAGCTATAGAATATAAAACTTGTGGTTGATTGTGGATCGATAGTTGAGAGGCTAGGAATTGACAAAGTTAAAGCTAGCAATGAAATGGTCAGTAAAATATAAAATAAAAAAAAAACAAGGATATTTTTTTTTTTTTTTTTTTTTTGACAGGCTCATGCCTAACTTTATTGAACCCCAAATTACAAGTTTACATTGCGCAAAGTGCGAATATATGGATGTATATTTGAGAAGATAAAAATAACAATAAGCTAAAGTTATTCTAATGCTGCTTCGAGGCTTATTGCCCTTTCTTTTTCCAAAGAAAAACCAGCATCCCTAGAGCATGCTGATGTCATAAATGAAAATAAAAAAATAAGAAATAAAAGAAAGATTGGACAGTCTTGTGAAATGTATTGGTTTTGTTTCTTGGCACATGCCTGTCTTGTTCGAATTTCCCTTGTGGAAAGGTCTGGGGGAAGGCTTCTACTGAGTCTTTTACAGAAATAAGGTGGAAGCTGAGGAGAAGACTTTGTAGTTTTAAGGCTTGTGAAAAGGAAGTAATCAGGAAGGCCCAGGTGATATATTGGTGTCCGCATGAGCGACTTGAAGTCTTCCAGTATATCATCAATTAAACCCATTCCTATCTAAATATGGGAATACTTACCCATCTGTGTCTCTTATTTCAGATTTAATTTCTTATAGGAAGGACAGCACCTAGCCTCACGATAGACATACCCTGCTGGTGGCTGTTGATATTAGTGATCAACAAGGATCTCTCAGATTATCTGGCCGGCTTGCATGTCACTGCTGACATTTTCGGGCTCGAGTTTCGATTGGTGTAATGGCTTTAGCCTTCCAGTCTTCCAGCTTGGGATTTTTTGAAGATAGGACAAAAACTTCCTGGATTACTTTGCGCATAAGCTTTACCACTGAACATCCTTAATGGCTCCATGCTTTCTCTGATTTAGACTTTCCAGGTAGTAGAGGTTGGAAACCTACCTGACATACAATCAGGATGTAGGCAGCTCTGACTTGAGAAAAGATCAATCGAGCATCTTGTGACCTTTACCATGGTCGGATGGACTCTTTCTTGTATCCAATGATGTGTCAGTATTATGTCCTGTATCCACCTGTGCCAGATAAAATGACTTATAATGGACCCCAGGTTCTTATAGAGGCTGAGAAAATGCATTCAGACATGTGAGGTGGCCAATAGGAGCTTGTTTACAATCTTGTCTAATGTGTTTCAGGTCGACCAATTAGAGTTGGTAAGATCCGTGTTACCCAAAATTTTAGGGTCAAGCTGGGGTAGGCAAAATTCCCCAAAAAGATATGAAAAAGATAGCTCTGAAAGGTTAGAACACCAGTCAAAAGGTGAAAAGTTGAGTCCTTTGACCGGTTTTAACCTCTGTTATCTCCACCATAACTAAGAGGTGAAAGGTACTTCACTGTTAGTCCTTTTTCCTTTAGAAACTTTCTTGTCATAGGTAGTAAAGGTGGGAGCTAAACTTTGCAAGCCACAAGAGTTCAATTTGTTCAAAGGAGGTTGTAGACAAGAGGGAAGGGATAGTGAGGGAGTTCTAAGAGAACTTTTGGATTGGTTTAAAGAAAGTAGTAAAACTTTATTAGCATAGAAGTATTAAAAACTTCTTGCGAACATTTTTTTTATGTGTGGTCAGAGGATCAGTGGAAAGAGTTGAAAAAAAACACAAGGATATATGTCAAGCAAAAACTATAACAAGTAGGTAAAAATACAAGGGTAGCTAGTGTATTGCTTACACTGGTTGACAGAAGAAACTGTTTAGCAGCAATAATAAAATAATCACAATAAATTGATTGCAATTTTTTTTTTTTATAAATTGATCATATCCAATTGCATTTCTCAGATTTACATTCATATTTGTAATGTTTATCTACCATATTATTAATTTTTAACAATCTCGATCCTTGCACTAGGCCAACAATTACATTTCTTCTGCTTGTAATTTTAGTATTTATCACAACAATACCTGCTTTAAAATTATTTGTTTTAACAATTGCTCCTTCAATAAAGCAATCTATAAAATACGCAATACAGTTGCTTCCAAAACTCTTTTCTCTGATCCTCTGACCACACACAAAAAAGATGTTCATAAGAAGTTTTAATATTTCTATGCTAATAAAGTCTTACTACTTTCTTTAAACCAACTCAAAAGTTCCTTCAGAATTCTCTCACCTTTCTCTTTTCACTCTTGTTTACAATTTCTTTTGAACAAACTGGACTCCTGTGACCTGCAAAGTTCGCTCTCATCTTTACTACCTATGGCAAGAAAGTTCCTAAAGGAAGAAGGACCAATACTGAAGTACCTCTCACCTTTCAGTTATGGTGGAGATAACAGAGATTCTGTTCTAGTCAAAAGACTCACTTTTCTACCTTTTGACTGGTGTTATAGCCTCTCAGAGCTACCTTTTTCATAGCTTTTTGGGGAATTTTGCCTACCTCAGCTTGACTCTAAAATTTTGGATAGCATAAATTTCATCAACTCTGATTGGTTGACACGAAACATGCTGAACAGGATTGATAAACAACCTCCTAATTGATCACCTCATGTGTTTGAATACATTTTCTCAGCTTCATAAGAACCCGGGATCTATCATAAGTCATTGTGCCTAGTGCGGATAGATATAGTACATGAAATCTCCTATGTTAGTAGCTATTTGGAAAGAATAAGTTGCAATAGGACACATTGAATAAACAACAACTCCCTCAGTTTCTATTCAATAAATGAAAACTTACAACCTTGGTATTATTTTTTGGAGGGTTTTGATATACCTATCTCTTTACCATAAATCAACAATAACAACACCATTATCAATGTCCATTAGACAAGATTTGTACACACCCCTCCTTTCTTTAAAATTTTCTTTTAGCATTAGTGGAGTTAAGGCTTTATATAAGAGATCCCAATATCAGTGATACCGGGTACCTTAGGTAAATCCTTGACACATTAGCTTTCCTTCTCAGACAATAGTGATAAGCCACTTGGTAAACCTAGGCTCAATAAGTTTCAGGACCTAGAGAGTGTCATGGCATATTAGGTCTAGATAGTTAAGTTTTGGGTGTCTAGTTAGTTTGTCATAGTAAAGAGAAATATCTAGATTAGATGGTCATATAGTTGCCTTATTTTGATTGGATGAGATATAAATAGTTAGCTCTTTGTACTATTCATTGATCTATAAATCCTTAGACAGTATAGGTAATTATTCATCCCTGTTGTTTTCAGATATGATCTTTATTATAATAAAATGGTACCATAACATATGGATGAGCTAACATTAAAAAAAAAAAAAAAAATTTATAAAATACATATTTTTTTTTGTTTTTAATTATATTCTTGATTTTTTAAGATTGCCAGGTTATTTTAGAAATATAAAATTAGCAAAGTAACATAAGCTGGGTCTGGATTTTGTTACAAAGATAGAAATTAAATTATAATATTCTATTTTATAAAAGTATTAAAAACCAAAGTATTCTATTTATAAGGAACACTTGAATGGTATAATATAAATAAAAATAATATTATATTTCAACAAGATAATAGTTTCAAATATACTTCAAAACTTGCTAGAGCCTGGATTAATAATAATAATATTAATGTTCTTAAATGGCCTGCCCAGTTACTTGATCTTAATTCAATAGAGTATCTTTGGAGTGAGGTTTAATATCAATTATGTATATCTGAACAAATTATGAGTAAAGAAGATTTATGGAATAAATTATAAGATATTTGGAATAATATTAAATTAAAAAAATATATTAAGTTAATTGAAACAATGCCAAAAAGAAATAATGATATTATTAAAGCAAAAGATGAATATACTGAGTGATAATTTTTTATTAATATATAGCATAGACTAAACTTGGTTTTAGTTAACTTATCTTTATTTGTTATAATTTATTTATTAGTATTATTCAATATATAACATAAACCAAATTCAGTTTTTCTAAATATATTATCAAATTTATTTTTTATTATTAAAAATAACAAACTGAACTTATAATTATAATACAGTCATAAAAAAAAAATTGCAAATAATACAAATTTAAAAAAAATTATGAGCTTTTAATTTCTTTAATAAAAGTATCTCATTCATTATTTCAAAAATTTTCTAACCACATTATTATCACACTATCAACAATATTCAATAAAACCCAATTATTATTAAGAGTATTCAATAATTCTATTAAACGAGGACCAGCCACAATGAATATATACAATTTTCATGTAGAAATGCTTTCTGAAAATCCTAGAATATTAATATTTAAATCCAAATTATTGCTTGATTCCCTCTCTTTCTTTTCCCACCTTGGATATGTTGAACTCTAAATTTGCTTGATCCTGTGTCACTAATATTTAAGAGGTTCTGGAGTGAACTTTTTTCCATAAGAAGAGCTCAAACCTGAAAAGCTGTCTTTGTACCTTTTTCTCAGCTGACATATTTGGAAACCCATTTTTTTAAATAACTGTACATTTGCTTAAATTTGTAAAGAAATCTTAATGACATTCTTTATGAAACTTCAGAATAATAGGTGAAGATATTAATCTTTTGGATCGATTTGTAGCACATATCCATTAAAGTCAAAAATATTAATATTCGCTTTTTTATGGATTTGGATTCCTTCAAATTGATTGTTCTCGAAAAATTTTTGACTTTAAGATCTTGAGAAATATTTGATGCATACCTCAAGAGAATTATTTGATCATTGAGATCCAAACTCAAAATACTCAAAAATGAAGATTCTTCCACATTATCTTTGGTATTATCACTTTAAAAAAGATTGGACTCAGTAGGGTACCTTTTATTTCATTGACATGGAATTCTGCAATACCTAATTTCTTATGGATATTTGCAATTTTCTTCAAATATCCAATTAAATTTTTAATATAGTCAGCTTTTTAAATTCCAGAATTTTGATTATAAAAAGATGTCACTTCTGCTAATTCTAATTTATACTTCAGTAACTCATTATATAATTAAGATACCTGCAACTTGTTTCCCTTTAGCATATAGTTCTCTGGTTTATCAGTAAATGTGAAGTAATGACAAATGATGTGGATGGTATAGATATCTTCAATTGGATCTTGATTCCTAAAGATAGAATTTATTTTAGCATTATTAAAAATAAATAAAATTAACAAAACTATAATTATGTTTATTCTCATTATCCTTATAATCATAATTTTCTCTTTTCTTTTCTTTCAGATTGTCTAATTCAATAATAAATTAATAAAATAAAATAATTCAAAATAAAATTATATTAAATAGAACATATCTATATTAACATTTTTTTACCTGTGGATCCATAGCACAGTGATAATGCTCCCAGGTCACATTCGCTAGATCCAGAGTTCAATACTACATAAAGGTCAAGTGAAAATAAGTCACAAGTGATATGAAGATCTTATCTATCTCATGATAATAATCTGATGATTCAAGTATAGCAATAAAACAAGGACCAATGGGCCAATAATGCAGTGGTTAGCATTTTATAAAAGGTCAATAATCACAAGATTTGAGTTTGATTCCACCAATAAGACACAAGACTGGCTCAATAAGGAAAAGAATCTATTTATTGGTGTAATTGTAAGCTAATCAATATTTCTAATATAGCATTCGGTCTATATATAAATTGTAATCAAGTTGTGATCTGAAATCAAATAGTATTACCATTGACACAACCATGTTATCAATAAAAATAATAATAAGAAAAGTAGATTCCCAAACTGGTAGCATGTCTCTCAGGACTTATTCTCATGCATATGACTGTGCCAGCTTTCACAGATTTGACTATCGGGAGGCCTTAATGAGAGTAGAAATCTGTGAACCACTCCAAAGGATCGAAAACTGGGATCCAGAATATTGAATTTGATGGCCTGATAACTAGAATACTCTTAATAAAAAATTGTTCTAGGAATAATTAAGACCAAATCGCACAGGTTTCTAGTTGTGTTTGGACTGATAGTAGAGATACATAGCATTAGTTAAATATATATACAGCTATTCATGTAAAATAGATTTACTATAACATATATGTATAATTACTTATTTATAATAATCAAACAGTTATGATTATTAAAAATTACAAATTAAGCCTATGGTCCAGGGAGATAGACTGGAACCTAACCTTACAAACATTATCACTATTCAAGATCACATCACTACAAACTGACCAGGAGGACTGTAGAAACAGATTCTTTCAATAAAAGACTTGGATAAACGAATACCCTACATGACAAACCTGTATATACGAAAACTATACTTATATAAAGATTCAACCTGTATAATCTGTAGAAGGCAGGAAGAAAAAGATCTTCACCCCTTCACACGCGAATCAAACAAGATGAGACTCATGAAAAAGTATATGTCCTTCCTTACAGAAGAATGCGTAACCAGGACCAATGATAATAAGCAAAATGAATCAATCCATAAAAAATGGCAATGATCATTCCAATCAGGAAGATGAATAGAAATGAATGGACAGACATCATTAGAGGAGCTATTACATACAAGATGAAGCAAATAGCAGTTGAGATTACTGGTAATAAGGAAGTAGTGACAACAGCCTTAAAGATAGCAACAACTCAGTTTTGGCAGAAGAAGAAAGAAGTCTGGTAACTAAGATGTAACCTGACCATAGAATGGGAAAAAACACAAGGGATCACTAAGAAAAAGAAGAAGAAGCAAACACGCAACAAGTGCCACCAAACAATTAATAGCCTGCAAAGAAAAAAAAGATTGCAAAATATCAATAGACAACTATATATAGAACTAACTAATTACACTATGAAAGAGATCCTAGGAAAGGGGTACTCAATCAACACAAATCTTCTTATTAAATTTCAGTATTAGTGGAGTCATAACACGCTAACATTCATCAATAGGTGAACTATAGTGAGTCACAGGGTTTATTAAGATACTGAGTCAATAGTTTTTCCTATCATAAATATATTTTCTTATAATTAAATTTGTATATAAAAGAAAGTACGAATAATTAATAAAATTACATGGCATGACTTTGCCAGTTTTAAAAAAAAAAAAAAATATTAACATTTTTTGGAAGTATCTCATTATTATTATTCACACATTCTTTTTCTTTTTTTTTGATTTTCTTAAATAGAATTGATAAGAATTAGTAATATAAGTCAAACTTAGATTTTGTTAAATTGAATGTCTATATTATCCTCGCTATATTTACTATCATTATTGTTGCTATCTGTCTGACCTTTCTCTTTTCTCAATTTATCTATTTTAGCAAATGAATTAGTCAAGTAATATAAGCTGAACTCAAATTGTGTTAAATTAAATATACCTATATTATCCTCACTATAT
>CAJVPT010005253.1:0-12418 GCA_910592055.1 Acaulospora colombiana | reverse complement strand
ATATCAATGAATTATCGATTTCATAACCACATCAATTAAGAGTTAAGCCGGTTAAGCTTTTTCATTTAAAAATATTTAAAAGGAGCGCGTATTACCAATCAACCTATTTTAGCATGAATATCATTTCTTCATCCGACCAAATGATTTGTAGAATCGCTCGACTATGGTAATATTGTGTAAATGTTTTACGTGCCCCCCCGACACTTGAGCGTTTACACGAAGGTTCAACCATTCACGCAGCAATAATTGAACAATTCCTTAAATATTGCTTTAATCGGAAGAGAGAATTCATTCGATAAACAACCACGGATCATTTTTTATTGTTTTATGCATTCCATCGACGCAAAAACTTATGCACCTGACGCACCACGTATTCATTGGACACTGCGATTTTCATTTTTTCTTTAAGTTATACCTAAAAAGCCAATTCATGAAACACATGCATTAAATTAAACACTTGTGCTGAAGGACGCGTGGAATCTTAAATATGATAAACGGCCTATAATGGGACTCGTTGCATGTATTATCTATACTTTGGCATGGAGAATGAAAATGTTCTCATTTTTTCATTGATGTCTGTGAAACCGTTCCATGAAATTACAGCAATGAAGGTACAGCAGCGTATTATTCTTTGACAGATACCCCAATTCGACACTTATCCCGGTATCTGCCGTTAAATTATGAGATCTAAAGAATAGTTCGCAATTCGAGTGCACCGTGTTTCATATTGTTTATATTGAATTTTCTTTATGCAAAAATTTCGGAGTATGTACAGGGTGAGATGATGTCTTGAATACGATGGGTTTTCTTTCTTTTCTACTTTTTATAATTCTATGTTGCTATTGCTATCATTCATTTCACTGTCTTTTAATTTCTTTGTTTTGTTACCCATTTCTATTTCATTGTATTTTTTTTTTTTTTTTTTCCTTATGAACAAAACTTAAGTGTCATAAAGCTGTGATGTCGATCTGTGATAGTAAAAAAAGTACAGTCAGAAACTCACTTTATAATAATAACCGCCATCTCTGAAGGATATAAATTAAAACGACGATGATATAATTACCGGGTTAATGAGAGTAATGTTCATCCTTGTCGAATGTTCGTGTCTTGATGCTTGTTGAATGCGTGCCTGATTTTCGGGGGTGAATCCGTGGATGAGGGTGACATATCTTAATCTCCGATGTCTTTCCAACCGGTTTATTTCGTCAGATGTAAATTTCTCCGATGATGATAGTTGTAATTCTTCTAGATTCTTAAATTTACAAATCGCCCTGACGAGCTTCTAATGGTTGGGATCGGTAATTAATTAGGTTGTTTGATCATAATGACTTCGATAAAAAAAAAAACTTGAAATGCCTCGTGTGATGGAAATACTTACGTTTTGATCCTTCTCTTGCAACCTACATTTGAGAACTAATGTCTTAATATTTGGACACCTCACCGCGAGCCTTTCTAAGGCGGCCGCGTCGATTTTATAATTCGATTTTTTGATCACTAAATCTTTGACGCAAGCCTCATAGACTTTCAAAACCCTCAGGGTTCCCTTGTTGCGGGCGGACAAGGTGTGCACCATCGACGCCATGGCATGCCACGAGTGATGTCGAATCGTGCACTCTTCTAACAATTTGCATTCTTTCGCGATGTTGATGAACGGCTGATCGGTCAACTTCGTACACGATATAATGATTATAGATCTTAGTTGGGTACAACAGTTGGCAACCTCCTCCATGCTCTCGTCGGTAATATAAGCATTATATGCGATCATGAGGTGCTTGAGCTTTGTGTTGCGATGCCGAGTTATTGCTTTGATTGAGGCATCGGTTAAATAGAAGCACATGAAAATTTCGATGGATTCCAGGTAATGACAATTCTCCACAATCGTCTCTAACGTGGCGTCTCGGATGTGCAAGGCGGCCAGGTAAAGTTGCCGCAGGCAAGGCTGGTGTTTTGCAAAGGCCGCAGAGAATAGGGAATAGTCCTGTTTATTGATAGTCCTTATCCTAAGTGACTCCAGTTTTGCAAATCGACCCGCCAACGACTCGGCGACTTCGTCGGTGATGTCATTTTCAAATTGTGAGCTTAAAGATTTGAGATTCTGCAGTCCGGTGATGAGCTCTTGCAGACCGGTGTCGTTGACGTATTTGCACTCAAAAGATCGTAAATTTGGGAAAGATCTTGTAATCATTCTGGCCAGCCTAAGGCTGCTGATCCGTTGGTGTAATTTCAAGGACACAATGTTCGAACAGTTTTCACCGATGTCGCGAAGAACGTCCAACGACCAATTCTTGCTGCAATCGTGTATCTCAAAGTGCTGTAATAGAGGACAGCTCCCTTGGCGTAGGGGAGTTAAGGCAACCTCCAACCACTCCTCGTCGCAATCGAGGACAGTCAGGGTAATCAGATTTGGTGCTTTTCTCAACATTTGTTCTACATTTAGATGGGTGAACGGTGGCTTCGTCGTGGCAAAGGTCAGGTGTCTCAGGTTTGGACATGTGCGAGAGATGAGCTTAAGATCGGCGGAGGAGAAGCCGAGGTCCATTCTATCATTACGATAGAGTTTAAATACGATTCTCCGAACCATGTGCCCGTAGAGGAATAAGGTCTTTCTTTTACGGAGCGAACGTATGAACAGTTGTGTAGACTCTGTGGAATACCATACAGGAGCTTTCCATAGTTTTCTCACGAAAACCTTGAGGCATGCAGGGAAAGGGTGAGGTAGACGCGAAGAGGAGGAAAGTGGATTTTTCAGCATAACTTTAGGAACATTCTTGCAAACAATGACATGCGCTTGTGAAAACACGTGAGAAAAAAATATATACCATAGTCCAAGTAGGATGTACGAAGAGACATTTGAAGATATCATCCTGACGTTCAAAGAAGGACGAGATGTTGAATAACACATCGGCAGTAAGCAAAGCGTTCTGCGCAGGGGTACGCCTCTCCATGAGTATTTTTTGGGGGGGTTGTTAAATAGAGAAGAGAAAAAAAAAAAGAAAAGAAAAGAAAAAAAAAAGGTAGGGAAGAGAGTGAAGTGAATTAAGGAGGTGGTTGGTGGTCATATTTATATAACCTTTCTGTGCTTTTTTACTAATCAAAATGTCAATTATAATAAGCATCACTTGAATAATCAAAGTTGTTACACGCTAATAATTTTATACGGTCGATTTATTCACCACAATGATCATTGTAGATTACCAGCCAATTAAAGACACCAGAGGTAACATTTTTTTGATAGATTGTGAATCAACCAAATCCAATTCTACTGTACTTGGAACCAGAGAAGGGTTCTTAGGTGTGTGGCTGTTTCGGCAGCATGCGTAAAAGAAATGAATTTACAAATGAGGGTTTCACCATATTTTTTCCCGTATGTAATTAGTATTTTTTTTTGTCCATCGTTCATTTACGAACCTATATTTTTTTTTTTTGTTTACGTTTGTTTGAGTGCGTGTCTCTGATGCTATTTTTCCATTTTCTCTCGCGATTAGGCGAGTTGGAGACGATTGGTCGTTGGACCGGCGATCATTTAACAAAAAAGTTGGGGAAGTCTTACAAATCTCGCTTTCCACATTCTTTGATCGTCGTTATTTTATTTTATTTTTTTTTTTGTTTGCTTGCACTGCCGGCCCCGAAAACGATAAAAAAAGAAAACCAACGCCGTATCACATCCCACTTTTTCTGTTAGAAAAGAGGTACGTTTACGATCTACGCAAACTGTTATTGTTGCACTAGTTTCGTTCATTGGTTTATGCGGGATTAGCAGGACCAAGAAACGAATTATTGTTATATACCGCATTACTATATATACAACAGTATACAGCGTATATTATAATTTTTATAATTTGTAATTATCATTGTTACTCAATTTTTCATTTATTAATCGTGATTCATTGACATCGAAGCTTCACCTTAACTGCACGCTCTATCGCTATTTGCCATTTCCCCTTGAGACAACAATATATGATTCTGTTATCTCCTCTGTTTCAATAAACCATAAATGGAAAAGGCGGTTAGCCCTGAATCGTTATACGAAATTCATTGTAAATTTACCCGTCTCATTCTAAGCTCAAATCTCTTACCGAATATTCATGATTCAATGCCTTCCATTTTTGGTTTGTGGAATGAACAGAAAACCGGCAATAATCCTTTAATGGAACCCAAAAATAAAAAAAAAGTTTAGTGATCAATTCATTCCCTACTTTTTTTGCATTGTAACGATTGCGTCATAATGCACGTGACGACTAAAGTGCTCATACCGTATTCCTCTCAAATACAACCTTAAAACCCGAATTAGTTTAGGTATGTACAGAAACCTGTTTTCTTGTCATACAATAACATTATGCCCAAAGTTGTATTCTTTTATTAACATTATTCCCAAAGAAAGTAATCTGATGACCCAATGAGAGTAGTAAATGCGCACATCCTATATATATTATATACTATATACGTATCACGGAAAACTTGGCAAAATAATAATAATAATAATAATAATAATAATAATAATAATGATAATGATAATGATAAATATTTTAAAAGCAGCCAAACTCCACATCCCAAAAAGAAAACAACACAGGAAAAAAAGAATAATTAGCGAGGAAGATATAAGCAATATGCCAAGAAGTCCACCAGCATACAGACAAAAATTCCAACACCAGTAGCAGTAGAAACAAACCAAGGCTACGAGCTTAACAAAGCTAAGGAACTTTCAGCAGCAACCTCCTTCAGTGGTACCAACATGGAAATTGATAATGTGATGTGCTTTGCTCAGGTGACAATTTTGACACATGATGACGGTTCACCTGATTTACCGTCAAATCAATTTGCACACATCTCTTCTAACGTCGAAAGCCAGTTTTCGCACAAATTATCATTATTATTATTAACATGAACGGCGGTAATAAATAGAATCTAGCGTTTGGATTTATAAACGTAAAATGCATACTTTACAAATCAAGTGTTATGCATCAAATAATCTTAAAAAGATTCTCCCTTCTCTAGTTTCCTGTTCCGGATTCTTTGCCGCCAGTCGCCCTTTATTGGCTCAAAATTTGGATTATTCGAGGCCTCCCCTGATTCTATCTGCTCCTTGACCCATACCTCCGGATCTTTGGGATAGGTTCCATTCTGTTGCTTTCTAACCTCCTCCCAATCGGTGTTGGCAAGGAAATCCTCGGCCGCCTTCCATTTCTCAACGAGCGTTGCCATCTTTTTGTTCTTGAACCCAGAACTCGTCACCTCCTTTTCTTTCTTTCGCTTCCTGTCATTTACACTGGTCGCACCTTGCCGCGAACCCGTTGCAGATCCGGCGCCATCATCGTCCGACGATTCCGAGTTGTCTGCCGCGACTCCAATCTGATGCGGAAGCGGGGGCAGTGGGGGCGGTGGAGGTGGTAGGGGTGGACGTGTCGATGCCGAGCTCTCCGAAAGTGTGTTGAGGCTTGTGATCAAATCGGGGCTTGGATATGTGAGTGAAATCTGATTCGTCTTTAGGTGCATCCAACTATGTTGTTGACTATCGGAATTCCATTTGCACGTCCAACCCGTTGGTGAAATCTGCTCTTCGATACTTCGAATCAACGTTTCCAATCTTTCCAAGATGGTTTTCTCGAAATAATAACTGTTCAAAGCTCCTACTTGCCAGTCGTATAATCTCGTGGCGAACTCAATTTGATGCCTTTCAAGTTTCATGTGCGTTGCCAGAGGGATGAGACCCGAAAGTCTTCCGTAGACATCCCGCGAACGAAGGTGTAGCGGAGAATCGGACGGCGGTGCGGTTAGCGAGGTGACGATATTGGGCTCATCTCTTCGACCGATTGCTGATAACTTGTTAATGTTATCGGCCTCTCGGTTGAGATCTTCTTGAGACGAGCTCATGCTGTGCACTGGACCCAAACTGTCGCTAGAAGCCGTCTTCAAATTATCGCCTTCGCCTAAGATTGCCGTGCATGTGATGGGATCAGAAACACCTTTTAGCACATCAATTTCCCATTGAGTTTCACCAGTCTTGCTGTTGTAATAGTAGTAGCAGTTATTCTCATGACTCCAGTATTGTTGCCACCCTCCTACGTGAAGTGGAGATTGCGAGGATTGTTCATCTTTCTTTGATTTGGACCTTTTCGAGTTGACACCAAATTCATCGGTCACCACCGAGGAGTCGTTGCTTATGGAGGTGACGGGGAGAGCGTTGATCTCGGACATGAAGTTTTTCAAGGCGATCTCTATGCTATCCTCGGATTGATCCATCGCGATCGATTGTTTGGATGTGGAAAGAGGGCGAGTTTGCGGTGATATCGGGAGGTCGAGTGACGATTTTCGGAAAACGACTTCAGCCTTTTCCGCGGGCGAAGACTCTGTCTGTGAATCCTCGACGTCCTCTTCATCTTCACTCTCACTGTATTCACCGAGAAGCTGTTGTAATGCATTTTTTGATTCTTGACATTTCCTCGCTTCATCAGCAGCTTTATTTTTCACTCTGATAGAAGAAATGGGTTGGTCTAGTTGAAGCATTGGCCGTCGTCTTGGAATGTCTCTTCGCTCCATGACGCAAAGAACATCACATTTACCGAGAGTGAGAAACAAGTGCTTCTAGCCCAATTTCACATGGTATGCATTAAAAGTTAAGTTAATCAAAATAATAAAATTTTAAATGAGGAACTGTCTGTGACATGAGAACGACATTCATTACTTATATATAATATATATATATTTATATATATTTATAAAAAAAAAAAAAATGAAAAAAAAAAAAAAAAAATGAAAAAAATGAAAAAGAGGAAAAAGAAAATAAAAATAAATGAAAAAAAAAAGAGGAAACTGTCATTCATCAAAAACGAAAAGGTGGCTTATCTGGTCCGTTGTTAAAACAGCTGTATTTATTAAGAGTTAATTATGTACATGACATTCGGAATTCGCACAGTTGATTTATGAATTTATCAATGAAGTATGGAATCAGGGAGTAAAGTAAATTAAAGCGAGTCGAAGTTAAAATTATGGCAACTTCGTTGACGACGACCTATGAGACAAAAACGACGGAGACTGGAGAACGAAAAAAAATAAAACCAAAAGATAATCTGCTGCGGCATGAAAACTTACGATATGTATGCAAAACAGTAACCAAAGGGCAAGCAAATTTTCTCCCCACGTTCACAGCGGCAAAGTATATATATATAATGTAAAAAGATTTGACCAATCGGCTGCGACGATGACATCACGAGGCGCAGAAAAGGATCACATTTTTACAAACGTGCAAACCAAAAAAAAATCAACTGTCTTTTTTCGATCATTGGATAAAGGAACGACTTTTATTCGAACATATTGATTCATAGAATTACTAGGTTCTGTTTCACGTATAATAAATAATACATAAACAAATCTTATTGGGTAAACTTAGAATTCTCCCAGCAATTCTTCATTCGAAGGGTATCTATCGGCTACGCAGCAAAATTTATCGTCGGCGGCTTACGATAATTTTTGCTTGAAACGCGGCGAAATATGAGTCTACCCTCGGGATGACACTCTTACGGCTGCTGCTAGGTGAACAAAAAGAGATGGATGCATACGCCTTTCTTTCTATCTCTCTCTCTCTATCTCTCTCTCTCTCTCTTTTTTTTTTTTTTTTTTGCATTTTTGACTGTCCTCAATACTCTACAACGCAACACCCCCTATTTCTCAAAGTCTCACCAATCTACTTGGATAATCGTGTCCAAGCATTAAATAACGAGCTAAACTAATACTAGTGAAAAAAAAAAAAACGAGAAATGAATGCTGACGGACGCATTCATTATTATTATGATTATTATATATATATAGATAGATAGATAGATATTTTTTTTTTTTTTTTTTGGTGTCGACTTTTTTTTTTAAAAGAAAATGTTTCATGAAACTATGCGAACATTCGGAAAAAGACGAACGGATAGTCGTAACCATCATTTGCCACTATCGCTGTAACGTTCGGTCCGAAGACGGACAGTAGAAAAATGTCGAATTCGATTGTGTAAATTTCTAAAACAACGAGAAACCAGGTTCCTCTGGTAGTGTGTCGTCGTCATCGTTGTTATGTGAGAAAGAGTTTCGCAGGGATGATGTGGAGGTGACCGTTGTCCTTCGTTGAATTGAAGACAAGGGCGGAAAAAACTGGGTACTTGAATCCATTGTGTCCTCATCATTCAGGTCGAATGAATCGAACACAGGCATGAGTGGTCCAGCCGAGGGACTATTGGGAATTGAGGTCGGTGTAGGAGGTGCGTCTGAAGGAATGAAGGTTTGAAGTGAGTTCGAATGAACTTGTGGGATGGAGTGAAGAAGGTTGTGTGTGCGTCTGTGAAAATACGTACTCAGTTCTGAATGAAACAAACAAAAATCCTGATGGATATCGACAAGAAAGGCGTTGTTGGGTCTTGGATCAATCGGGGAAGCAAATGTGAACCCATTGCTCGATTGTCTCCGTGGTTGTGGTAATAGTTGTTCACTCCGTTGTTGTAGTAACAGACGTTCTGAATAAGATTTTTCAATTTCAACGGCGAGAGTATGATAATAATCTTTCTCAGCCTGTGGTCTGTTATTCCACTCGGCTGATATCTCCTTCGACAATTGTTCGGTCAAGGTATTATTATTCGATGATCTTAAATAGTTCTCCGTAAATATTATAAAATCATTTGGAGGTATGCATGTTGACTTTGTCAATGGATTTAATCTGCCATACTCCTTGCTTTGTGAAGATGAAGCAGTGTTCTCGTTTTCTAATAATACTTCCACCCATTCTTGAACTTGGATGTCGAATGGGCTTAAACTAGAGGTTGGTTCCAAACCATGACCGCCGATCAATGTCACCTGTTTTCCAGCGGAGCTCAAAAGAGTATTCACTTCGTCAGCATCATTATTATCATTACCGCCAAATGAGTTTGCCGCCCCGTCAGCAAGTTTGTAGTTGTTGCTCATGGAGGCAGCGGCGCAGCCGTGAGGTATAAGGATTCAAAAAGAAGTTAGGCGTAATGAGTGTTTATATAGAAAATTCGTCTCTCACTGCGGCCAGTTGCCGATCGAATCACGCAGCAGAAATGTCGTTTGCCTAGCATAGTAATCACTGAATGTCAGAAAGATTTGCCGAATGTTTTTTTAAAATAGTCAGATCTTTTGTATGACAATGCACAATGAAAAAAACAAGTGAAGATCATGAATTTTCTTTATTTCACCAGCTTTCACCGTTAGCGCGTTCATCCAAACAATATGTTGCCAAATTCGCTGTACACTCTTCTTCCTTGCATCCCGGTCATCCTGATTCGTCACCCAGTGTGTCGGAATGTGAAGAAAAATGACTCTTAATTTATCACCGTAAGAACCAATAAAAGTATCATAAGGACGTAATCGGACTTTAAATTCCGCGCCTGTGGAATCATAATCACGAGTCTTGGAGGTGGATTTTATTAGGGACATGTCTCTCAATCCCCATCAGTATTTCTTTTCTTTGTTGTGTCAAGAAGTGCCATGACATCACCGCAAGAAGAATCTATTTGTAGAATGAGGCAAGCAATATTTGCAGAAATCTCCGACGAAATTCATTCGCCAAGAAAAGTTAAAGTTTTTCCGATACACTAATCGACACATTTCGCTCTTGCGTCTCAAGAGCTTTTCGGAATTTCCAAGCGTCCTCTTGTACCCGTCAAATGTCGTGGCAAGGTTTTCTTGGTCTCAGACTGTCCGCGATTAAAATTCTCATGTTTATCGCACAGCTATAAATTCGCGAGAGCCAAGTTCTACGCATTAACACAACTGTTTAGCATTGACAATGAGGTTTTCTCGCGTGGCTGTTACATAATGCCAACAATCTTCGGTCGCACACTTATCCTGTCACAGAAAGTGTACGTATATGCTAGTTTAATAATAAAATAAAGTCACTAATAAAGAAACTAACGCCAAGATGGAAACAAGGTTTATTGTAAAAATACATAAATTATTGTTTATTCTACGTATAAAGTACAATGGTACGAGTTTATTTGCATACCAAGGGTAAACTTCTTTTTAACGCCAACCACTGGACCATCTTTGCATGTCAAGATTGCCGTTACATTGAATCGATCAGACGATTATTGGGCGGGCGCAAACGATTCCTTCATGCACACAAACTTTAGTATTCTCTTATTATGCTGTTGTCGGAATAAGGAGAAATGAAAAAAAAAAAATTGGGGGAAAGATTTTTTTTTTTTTTCTCATCTTTGTTTCCGCACCGCGATTTCCTTATGCCCTAAATTTAGATTTCATATCTGCGCAAGGACGTCAGCGGTGTTGATCATGACGGACAGTTTCTCAGTGTGGTGGAAAGAAGGGTCGATTCAAGAAGTCAAGGGCAATAATCTAACGAAAAGGAAGGTTCTCCTTTTTACTAGATTATTTCAAACGTGAGTTATTTAACGTACGTAAGTACATGCGTACGCACGTATAAACTACTGTATCATCGGCATTTCACAATCAACATGGTAATATGAAGTCACACCAATGGCACCACAGAATTAAAAACAAAAAGGCGTTGTTGTTCACGTACGCACGTAAGCACCCATTTACAGCATGTCCACGCGGCAAACAAACAAACCCAGAAATCAAGCGAAGACACTGCGGACAAGAAATTCAATCGATTTAAATGCGCATTTATACAGTAGTATATCTGTGCGATCAGTGTTGAGTCGTTTTTATTAAGATCCGCAATATTTACCTTCCCCGAATCTCTTTTTCCTTACGATAGGGTTGTTATTATCCGTTTATATAAATAGCGGGATAAATTAAAAAATTAAGGTTAAACAATACTCTCGAGCGATCCTAATTGTTTGATATCATTTAAAGAATGATCTCTTTCAAGTTTCCTTCCATTTAAAGTAATATTTAATTTCACCTTATTATCTGCATTCCATTCTCCCCCAAATAATAATTTAAATTCATCATCAGACCTATTTTGAGCGATACCTGTTTATTTTTATATATGATAAATAATATCTGTCGTAAATATTTGTGTACTCTCTTCTACAAACATACGTGGTGTTTAACAATAGGAATTTTTGCGGAGGCTGATGATTTGGCCAAAATTGTGCATCATGGGGTTTCGGAATTTCCTTGGTGAAACGACGACGTATCCGTCTTTCAAAAATAAAGAGCCTTATTACTCCGTAATCGTCCTATCTTTGGTCCATCATTCATTTTATGTTTTCCATCTGTCTTTTTCGCCATTCACACACCTACACGCACACACATAACACAATACACTTGGTTTCCACAATTGTTGGGTGTATCGTGCGGAATAATCCTTTTGATCTAATTTGTACTTATGAACCCAATATTTTGCGCAACTGCGACTCGAAAGCCGCGACACATCTCAACTTTTCGGTACCGACGGAAATTTTTAAACAAACAATCGGTTAACCTGGATCCCGTGTGATCGCCTTGTCACCACGATGTTCGATAAACATCTCGGATTGGATTCATCAAATTCTTATGATCACATTTATTATTTGTAATATCGGTTTTCCTTGTATAATAATATACTGCATGTATTTTAAAGTATTCTGCTCTTCACTAAAAATTTTTATTCGTGGCAATTTTTTTTTTTTTGATAAAGCAAATCTTTATTCAAAAATAAATCTTGTATAATTTAAAACCTGTCAACTTCCAAAGAAATCTTTGAATAAAAAATTTTTGATTTACTGTATATTTTATTATTTTAAAAATACGGCACATTTGATTTAATATTTAAAAATAGAAATTTCATTATCACAATAATTTGGTCATTATGATTTTCTCAATTTAATTTAACTTACTCACGACCAAATATATAGTAGTGGCAAAAAATAAAATAAAAAAATAACAATTGATTTTCTTGGTTAAATAATATAAAAAATTTTTATTTGACAACACATAAAAAAATTATAATATAAAAAAAAATTTTTTTAAACAAGTATTAAGGTATAATATATAGTATATGATTTGTATAATTTTTGATTGTATAATTAAAGATTTAAAAATTGACAAAGTTGAAATTTACAATAAAAACATAATAAGTGAATGCAACCCTTTGAAAGTAATATATTTATATTTAAAAAAAATTGAAAAGTTGAAAAAAATAATAAAACAAATAAAAAATTTTAACATAATTAATCTTATATTTTAATTAATAAGAAATTAAAAAAATTATGGTTGCTTCAAAAAGTTTGAGTCCACTTACTATGTTTTTATTATAAATTTCAACTTTGACAATTTTTAAATTCTTAACTATACAATTAAAAATTATATAATTTATATATATTATATCTTAATACATATTCTATTTCTTATATTTTTTAAGAAATTTTTTTATTAATACATTCTAAAGTTTTATTATTGTTAAATATCTTTATTTTTTTATTAATTATCATATGGTTTATGATAACACCAATCAAAA
>CAJVPT010005252.1:0-12418 GCA_910592055.1 Acaulospora colombiana | reverse complement strand
AATGTTGCAAGGAGAAAAATATTGTAAAAAATATCACAAAATTTTAAAGAAACATGTAAAGGTGTTAAAGGAATATATAAAAAAAAAACCAGGGGGGTTTTTTTTAATTACCTTAAAACTTGAAATCTATATCCGATTCGTATACAAACGGATCAAAAAATTTAAAATCTGATCTGATTTGTTCGGATCAAATCCGCAGATCATTCAGATTTGGATAAAAATTGAGATCCCTATATGTAACTCACTAGTTTATTATATATGATATATAAGTGAACAAATTCATAATATATATTGCTTATACTTGAGCAAGCATGTATATATAGTTAATAAAAGATATGAACAGAAAATCAATTTTTCAACACCCTGGAAGAACTCAGTTTTATTGATATATTTAGATATTATAACTTTACAGCATGAAGCTTCATATGGTCTTCCCAACAAATAAATAGTAGAATCAATAGTATATAAATCAACTCCATATCAACATGAACTTCAATAGACACATATTTATATCAAAGCTGGAGTAGTATTATTCCTACAAATCACAAGGTACAAACTATACAATTGAATACTGGCAAATAGAAACACCATACACATGTCTAAGAAAATCTAATAATAATATATAATATAACTGGTTCAACACCAACTCCTAGGTGTGAAAACAATTCAGAGAAGACATGGAGTTCTTTACAATACTATAACAAAAAAACATCAATAATAGAAAGATATCAATAGACTATAACTGGAATGTCCTTAGAGAAGCAATACTATCCCATATCAACAAATATATTAAAAAGATAAAAAAAAATAGTATTAACAATAGTAACCAGTCCCTAACCAAGACCCATCACACTTATTCAACTCATAAAGCTAAAGAAAGAAGCAATAAAACTTAAAAAGAATTCAAGTACCTAGTTACAGCTAAAGGCAATAAATCTTTATCATGCAATATCTCAAATACTCTTGATTTTAGAACTGATTCATAATACTAAACTTGATAGATACATTAAAGTTATCAATGAGCAGATTCAAATAGTCAAACTAGATTTTAAAAAAGATACATACACAAAAATACAATTGGATATTTAACCCTGCAAAATCACCAGAGATAAATGGCTAAGTATAGACAAGAAATGAATGATCAGAGCTATCTTAAATAATCCAAAATGTAGTATTATTATCAGCAAACTTATAAAACAGGAAGACAATAAAGAAAAAAGCATAATATTTGAACCTGAGAAGATCAAACAAATTATTAAAAATCACTTCGAACAATGGATCAAAAGTCAAAACATTATCAATTACAGAGATACTATCTGAAAATAGAAATATGAATCCATTCCTACTATTAAAGAAGAATAGTTCTCTGATACAACATAAAACTTTACAACAGAAAAAGTTAAGTAAATTATATTTAGCTCTAGTAATAAATTAGCACCAGAATTATTCAATATCTCCTATATTGTTTTCAAGAAACTAGGATCAGCCATGATCTGAAGTTTCATAGAGTTCTTTAATAAGATACTAAATATACAGAACATATCCAAGAAATAAAAAAAAAGAACCATATATCTAATATTGAACCTAAGGACCGGCAACATGATATTACCATTACATGTTTAATAACACTCCTAGAGTCCATCAAGAAAATCTTCACTAAAATAATAACAAGCAGAATAACAAAAGTATGTATACTTTATTTTATGCTTTCAGAATATAACTGAGCAGCCCTGTCTAGTCACAGTACCAGAGAATTAATTACAATTATCAATAGCATTCTGAAAGATACCCAAGAATCAAAAAAATCATGTCATATGCTTTTTCAGGATATGAGTAAAGTCTATAATATAGTCAATATTTCAAGGTTCACATCTGCAATGGAACATATAAAGATTCTTAAACAAATATGAAACATTATAGAAGCATACTTTATAAATAAAACAAATATAGTCATTATACACTTTGGAAATACAGAAGAATACAAGGTATATGAAGACATAGATCAAGGAGATACAATTTCACCTATCCTCTAAAGAATATATTACAATCTCTTGATTAGCAGAATCAGTAAAATGCAAGGATACTTAATATATTTCCTCAAAGACTCTATAGACTCAAAGTCAAAAGCAGGAAAGGAAAACATCTCTATAACAGTATATATGGACGACACTATATTTATTACACAAAGCAAAAATGATATAGAGCTCATAACTACAGTCAGCAGATCTTTCTATCACCTTAACAATATCACAATGAATCTATCAAAGTCAGAGCTTCTCATAATCAATGACCAAAAAGAACCTATTATCTTTCAAAACTATCTTATGCAATCTATACTCAATAACAATGCTATTAGAGTTCTGGGTATCTGACATGAAGAAAAAAAAAGAAAATGCTATCAGTGGCAGCTAATCAAGAAAAAAGTCATCAATATATACTAAAACCTAGCAAGCAAACAATTAATGGACAAGATGCACAGGTATATAACAAACTATATATTATTTCCTCAAATTGAATATCTACTATAGGATACTATTCTGTTAAAGGAAGAAATAATTAAAATAGATACAAAGATAAGAATCAACTTTAGAAGAAGAATTAAATTAGCAACAATATATTCTAACATAATATTACACTTAGCTACCCTATACAACATAATGGAACTAAACACAAGATAACAACAAAAATTTATTAGTAACTTTTAAGTCCTGTATGAAGCAAAAAACATAGCTGGCCTGATTATCAGACTCAAGATTCAAAAACTCCAATACAATGCATAACAAAAGACCAGCATCACTAAAAGATATCCAAAGGTCCACAAAAAGTGTATCAACTTTCTCCAAGATAGACTAAGAATGATACAAAAAGAAAATATACAATTTAGGAACACCTAGATAAACCCACTATTACATCCAAGCAGATATCTAGAATTTTTTCTAAACAAAACCTGGATAAACCAATACTAACAGAATCTAAAAAAACACAAGATATACTGGCAAGAACAAATCCTAGATATCTTTCAAACAAAAATAATACAATGGTACCAGGTTGACTGTCTCAACAAAAAATCAAACAAGAGAAAAGAACCTGGATAATACAAATATATTTGAGAAAGGGTAGAATGCAAGGTGTTGTAAAAGCAGGACTCAACTCACTTACTCTCATATATCGAGGACTCAGAAACCAAAACAGAAAAAATAATTCTCTTTTGAAAAAATAGAGCAAATTATAACTGGTCAAAGAGTTAGTTATAACAAAGAAAACATCAAAATAAGGCACTTCAACACTACAGACAAATCACCAGTTAAAGCATATAAAGAACGCTAATTCACTATCCACATAGATCAATATAATCACAACTATTGTATCGAAATATCAATGTCCTCACTATTTATAACACTTATTATTAAAACCATTAAATTCAACCAAAAAAAGAAGAACAATCCCAAGCCCAGATTACAAATATCTTCACAGAGCTGAACCAAGTGGTAATAACAATCCAATTTCCCACTAGATTCAGTAAGAATCACTCATGAAACAATAAATACAAAAACACTCAAACAGATCATAAGAGCCTAGGATAACTTATATATAAAAACATTAACAATTAAAAGAAAACTGAAAACAGAGCAACAAATCTTAGTATACACTGATAGAAGTATCAAGACAAATAAAGAACAAAGAATTGGAATAGGAATAATTTATATTATACAAGACAATATACTTTTGAAGCTTAATATAACCTTTATGGGTTAAGTATCAATATATAGATTAGAAATCTTAACAATTACTATCACCTATATTACAGCTGGGAAAGACTAAACAATAGACATACATATGGACTCACAAAACCTCATTCTGGATTATTACAAGCTCACAACTAACCAAAAACTAGTTAAATATCAAGAAAAAAAATGATATTCAACCTTCGCAATATAATAAACATCTTCCAAAAAAAGATAACCTGGCACAAAATATCTAAGAAAAACAACAACCCACTTCACAAAAGAGCTGATGAACTGGCATATCAAGCAGCATCAAATAAAGACAAAAGAAATGGCAATACAACTCTTTATACATATCTAAAACCCAACTATCTATAACTATACTACAATAGCAATACAGGGATTACCCAAAATATTTGAGGAGCTATCAAACAGATCTATCAAGTGCACTTTACAATTGATTGGAAACAACTTAATAAAAACACTTTCAATATTTGATTCAATAATAAAGAAATAGACTAAAAAACTAGCTTTACACTCTTCCATCCAACAAAACTCATCAACCTATAAACAGACAAGTGGAACTCTCAACAGTGCATCTTTTTTATTAAATTATGGAACCAAGAGCTCTCAACCATGAACAAACTCCATAAAAAATATTCCAATATATACAAAACAACTAGATATCATACCTGCAATGAGACAGAATACAATGATCACCTATTCATCTGTCCCCATAACAATATCAACCTTTATGAGGACATAAACAAAAATATATACAGAGAAATGTACTATAGGAAAAATAAAAAATCACCTTAAATAATAAACAATAAAGTAGAGCTTAGTACTAGAAACTTAAATATGCTTATTTTTAGAGTAGGAATCAACAAGATTTTAAACAACCTAATTATAGAAATAGTGGGACACAATGAGCTAGCTAACACTCGAAAAAGTATTATGCAATATACTAGATTTGTAACCTTCAACATCTGGCTCGATAGATATAAAAGGATATTACAATGAGAAAAAGAACAGAAAATAAATAAAATATTTATTAAAAAAAAAAGGAAAAAAAAAAACAACAGAAAATATATAAAAAAGAAAGAATAACAACAAATAGGTTACAGTAAGCCAATATATAGAACACAATAAGTAATATTTTGAAAAGAATATATAATATCTTTCATATTTTTTAAATCAGTGCTAACAGAACCTAGGTATGTTTTTTTCAACTGGAAGCAACAAGTTATAAGAAATTGTTAAAATCAATTAGCTTTTTAATAAGTTAGTATAAGAAAATACATAAAAAAAAAGAGTTAATAGTTATTTTAGCATTAATTCATATAATATGTACTGCACTAAAATTAATAAAGTAAGGTTGCTTATACTTAAAAAAAAATTTTTTTTTGACAAAATTGAAATTTTGATGAATATCTAATAATTTTTTAATTAAAATTTTAATAAAATATATAGTAAGAATAATATGAATTATATGGTAAATAATGTTAAATTATATAGTAGAAATTGGTTAATAATTTATTTATGTCATATTATATAGTAAAAATTGACTGATAATTTATTTACTATATATCATTAATATGTCAAATTATTTATTTTTTTAATGAATATTATGCCAAATAAATATTTTTTGATTAATATTTAGAAAAAATATATAAAATAACAATTTATATACTTGATTAATGACTTTATAAACTACTGAATTACAAATATAATAAATAATTTCTATATATTTGAAATTTCTTTCAATATTAACTTGATCTTAATAAATTGACTTTCTATAAAAGGATAACAACAAGTCATATGGTAAGTACCTTCTTTTGAAGAAAGACTTTATCGAGTTTTATTTGGTAGTAAATAGGCAGTATATCCTTTATGTATTGATATATAATTTCAAATAAAACAAGGTTAAGTCAATATTAAAAAAAAAATTATAATTTGAATCTAAAAAAATTTTTAAGATAACTTCAAAAATAATTACAGATTCCTATTCAAAAAATTATATAAACGAATGAAAATAAATTTATTCTAATTATACTCAAATTATATTGCGTATTATTTCGTCTTTGTATTTGTTATACAGTATACTGTAAGTACTCCAGCCACAAGGTATCAGGTCATGTGATTTCCGACCACGTCTGGACAGATCATATAATTTTTAAAGGACGAAACATTTATTTTTTTGAAAAAACAACGAAGTTTTCATATAAAACTACGATTGTGTTCTAATGAAAATATTTCTCACAAAATTTACCATTGTATTTGAACCTTTAATCCTAGGCCTAACCAAGGTGCTATTAATATTTTCATATTTTGCGAATTAATTTCGGCCCTGTTTGGTCACATGACTGCAATCCAAGTAAGGTAATTTTTATAATTCTGGCCAACTTATTATAAGCAAATCACGTTAGCCAAATTTTTCTGCAATAATTCTGGACTGTTAGGACCTAACGTCAGAATTGGACCATTATAAAGATCATCCAAAGGATCAATTAACATCCCTATTAGGGGGTATTTTTAGTACATATTGTAAATCACGGCAAAATTCGTAGATCTAAACCCTGGTGGGCGAGTTTATCAAATCCGATTTACCCGATTTCTGATAGAATTTTTTTTTTATAAAATGTCGCAAACCATAACAAACTTCACTTATAAATGTGTATTGTTAGACATCGAGGGAACCACTACTCCAATCTCGTTCGTTCACGATGAATTGGTTTGTTCACTACAGCAATTTTTAGGGAATTCACATATGGATTCTTTGTTTAATTTCCTTATATTGATGAAAAAATTAGTTTCCGTACGTAACAAACAATCTTGAAAATTTCTTGAATGAACATTGGCAGGACAGTGAATTGCAAGAGAAAATTCAGTTTCTAAGAGAGCAGGTGAATGCGAATCCAAAAAATTGATTGCTGTGGTTACCTTTAAATTTAAATTCTTCTCAGGCGCTTGCAGATGTGAACTCTGGAACATTCCCGGACGCAATATTAATTCCTGAAGAGATTAACAAGTAAACAGTAATGCTTTTAATATCTTACTTGCTTAGTCGTTTTTTTTTAAAAAAAAAAATGTTACTCTTGCTCTCTTAAAAAAGTAACAAAGAGGAGGTCAAGAAATCCGTAATTCAAAATATTGCCTGGCAGATGAGATCAGATAGAAAGATTACCGCCTTGAAATCGTTTCAGGGGTATATGTGGAAAGGTGGATTTGATTCTGGTGTATTAAAAGGAATGTAGGTAATTTACGGACCAAATGGTTTTGACATATTGGTTATTTAATAATTATGCATTCTATGCGGTTGCAGAGTGTATCAAGATGTAGTTGAAGCATTAAAAAGATGGAATGATTCGAACATAGTAGTATGCATCTACTCGTCTGGAAGTGTTGCGGCACAAAAACTAGTCTTTGGTCATTCGGATAAGGGAAATTTATTAGAGGTGACTTTTCTACAGCAACTACAGTAATACTTTAAAGGAAAATTTTTGTTACTTAAATAGCACCATTTAAAATTAGTTTTTCTCAGATTTCTTTGACACCACGATAGGCTCAAAACTTGAAGAACAGAGTTATATAAATATAGCGGAACAAATCAAACTTGAACCAAACGAGATCTTGTTTCTTAGTGATAATGTTAAGGGTATTTGCTGTTTTCCTTTTGGTATATTATTAAACTAACCTTTTACAGTCATAGATAATTTTTAATTCTTCTTCTATCACCACGTCAGAGATAATCGCAGCGAAATTAGCGGGATTTAATGCTGCAATAATTGACAGGCCAAATAATGCTCCTCTGTCTGAGAAAGATAGAAATGATCATATGGTATTTGCTGATTTTCGTCAAGTGCTTGCACATCCGACATTTACCAGATTTTAGCATTGAAAGGAATTCCTTATAAGTTTATAAAGGAAAACATTAATTTACACAAAATTATATGCAAGTTACTATTTTTTTTATGATACGATATGACATTTGCCAACACCTTTAAACTCTTGATTTAGCTAGAATGAGAATTAATAGGTTTTAAAATCTTCGCGTAATCTAACATTTAATAATACTCTCCGACTGATATTAAGTCCAACTAAATGAGGCCATTCATTTCAGAATTATATTTCAGAGGTTTGAGAATCGCAAGGTGTAAAATTCAGACGGTAAAGTTATTATTTATTGTTGCCATACGAATTAGAGTGTGCTCGAAGAAATGATCCATTTACATGTTTTTCTTTAAAAATAATAAACCGCACATGGAAATTAGAGTATTGTTATCACTAGATTGTGCATAATTCATTGCATTTTATTTGAGCGAAAACTGTGGATGTCACAAATTTTATTCAAAATTAACAACCAGTCATATAGGTTTGTATAACACTAATGGTATTTTTATTCTTAATCAACCAGATATAAATGATCAGTCAATATATTTCTGGAGCCAGTAATTACTTTAATCCAAAAAATTCATCTTATTTCTTTTCTCATGTTTGAAGATAATTACTCTCTGATAAATTCTCGGTTCCTGTTGATGTGATAAAAATCTAGTGAATTAAAATTTTAATATTAAAAGCATATTTACCACATTACATCATTATTATTGGGAATATGATAATATTTAACCTAAAGAAACTAGAACAATAACTGAATTGTAAGCCATAAAAATATTATGAATAATTAAAATACATCTCCCTTTTCATATACCTTATTGTAGAATTGTAAAAAATTTCGGCTTAACTTATGAGCTGATAAACTAACTGCGTAATCCATGTTTATTCTAAATTAAAATGAAGTCTACTTCTTATCCTTATTAATTATAAACTGTAAATACAGTTATTGCTTAAAAAACTTGTATAAATAATCTTTAACGTATTATATTTGACTTAGTAATTAAATAAATTTGGTGATCCATTTAATAAATCATCCATTTGAGAACCTGCTCGATTATACGTGGACTGAGCATTAAATTGTTGTAATCGAAGAATATTTTCAGCCTGAAATAATGTTGCGGGCTGCGTTTCCTGTCGCACATACTCAATACGTGGTGGATCTTGAATGATCGGGTTGGTGTGAATGAGTCTATAAGCATTCACGGATCTCGCAACATGTTCATAAATTCTTTGTTGGTTTACATTTAACAACCATTCCCAAATTTGATCGACTAACTGCTGTAAGGAAGCAGTTGGATATGCAAATCCACGATTATTTACAATTATAAAGACGCTTATTTTTAAAATATCCTTTCCTATTATTTGATTGGTAATTCCGGATAATTGAGATGCTAACCAAGGAATAGGCAAATTAGTGTAAGCGTCTAATTGTCGAACAATTAAACGAGCGTCACGTCGCGTTTGCTGTAATGAGTAATGGTAGTTTATTCTGTGTTGTGAGTCCGACATCTAAAAAGAAGTCTTTTTGGATAATCCTAGCAAACAAAATTTATGGGAAAAGAATTTAATAAAGCTTTCGGAAGCAATATGGAGAAAAAATTTTTTGTAGAATATTGGCTTAGAAAGTCCATGCCATTTTATAAGTTTCCGATATTAAAGGTATGTTTATAAACAAATACACGTTTGATTTTAGCGTATAACGATACATTGAGTGAAACACTGGAGGCCGAACCATATGGTTACCCCGAGAAACCACCACAAAAAGTGCCGATACATAAAAAATCTCGTGTGGCGGTGTGGCGGTATACATAAATGGAAGTATCATAAATGACATGGCATTTGGTCCTGGATCGGAAGCATCCTGTAAGGTCTAGAACAAGCCGAATAAAATTTGCATTGTACTAATTATAGACCGCGCGGCCCGTGTTGATCCTTGTCACTTGATACTGTATTCCGTATGCCCATTTTAACATAGAAGCCCGAATTAATGGCAAAAAAAAAAAAAAAAGAGGCCAAATCGGACATCCTGGTATTCTATTAGAGATGTAAACACAAAGGCGATGTGATTGAAGTATATAAAAGGTTGTAGCATCAAATCCCGGGTCGAGTGCATCATGTGGCATTTGTGAGAGAAGTAGTTATGGTATCAGATCAGTCGATTATGTATGACATAGCGTGAAAAGCAAGGATAATGTATCAATGGGGATGTGATGAAAGGATGGTTAAATGAGCGAATCATAAAATCGGGTCCCGAGTGTTATTAATAAGGTTAATTCGAGTGACATTAGCCTGTGGCATTTGTGTGGGCCTAAAAATGCAAATGTTCGGATGGCGAGTTGGATTATAGATGATGACGGCAACGAAGCAGAGTGGCCGTATTTCTTCGAAATATAATGGATGAGAAGAAATTATTCAAAGTTTAAAATGTAGAAATTTCGAAAAAAATGCTTTCTTGGTGCAAGAAAAAAAAAGAAAAATTTTTTTTTCACTATATAACAAAATAACACAATTTGTTAATAACATTAAGACAAAAATACATATTTCTCGCAAATAGTGCTTCGGGTCTCCCCGGGATCGGTAATTTATTACTAAATTTATTAGCGGGCGGATACGTACTTAATAACCTTTTCTCGAGAAATACGTATTACTACATTATGAAATTCTAAAAAATGATTTCAGTATTTATTGTTGCGGTATTACGGAAAATATTTTCAGAGCATTATCACTACTAGATTAATTATGTATATTATTCTAGTGAATACAGTATATTGGATATATTTGCCAAAATTAATAAGTGGATATACGGCTTTACATAAACCATTAATATTTCGATTTACTGTATAATAAAACCACAAGAAAATAGATAAGACAGAAGGTTTATCTAGAGACAAAGGTCTAAATTAATTAATTAACTGCTTAATTTGCCACATTACGGTGAATAGGGTGTAATCCTTAAATTATAAAGATATTGGATCGATAGCTATAAATAAATGCAATTTGCGTCACAAATTTTTCTGAATAACTAAAATGTGATCCCTATTTCATATAGAGGATTATGATATCTAAGTTCGTTCCCGGATAACGCAAATGCGGAATTCATGCCTATACTAAAAATAAAATTAATTATACTACTGTATATACAGTATCTTGCTATTAATATGGAATTCGCTTATTGTTTAAAAAACTGGACTTGTAATTTATGTATTGTGTCTCTTTTTAACTTTAATAAAATAAATTTGTGATCCGTTTAATAAATCATCTATTTGAGAAAATGTTTGATTATACGTAGGCTAAGGATTAAATTGCTGCAACTGAAGCAGATGTTGAGCCTGCAATAATGTATTAGGTTGTGTTTCCCGTCGAGCATGTTCTTAAATGTTCGGATTAGTTTAATATGCCTTTACAGATCCCAATCACTCCCAAATCTGATCGACTAGTTTCTGTAAGTGAACAGTTGGACATCAATCATAAAGGTGCTTATTTATAAGATATTCTTTCCTATTATTTAATAATAATAATTGAAATGCTAACTAAAGAATAGGCAAATTGATTTAAGCGTCTAATCGTCGAATAATTAAACGAGCATCACGTCGCGTTTACTGTAATGGGCAGCGGATATTTATTCTGCGTTGTGCTTCCGACATCTAGGAAGTAACCCTTTTGTATAATATTACAGTAACAGAAAACTTATGAAAAAAGGATTTCACAAAGCTTTTGAAAGTCGTATAGAGTAAAAATTTTCTTTTGGGAAAATTTGGACATGATAATGGAAACTTTTAAAATGATCTGGTTTTGTCGATAAGTGTTAAATGCTTAATTAAGTAAAGTAATCCCAAATACGCAAGAGGATCTGTTAATTCCAGTAATTTGTATTCATTTAACAGACAATAATATAAAATGCGCGTTTAATCTTATCGTATAGAGACTACACGGCTTTTTTAGTCAGATGTCTTTGTGCGAGTAATATACAATAACATGAGTCTTCGCGAGAGATCACCCACAGATGTGGCACTTGTGATACAGATGCAGGGGTGGATAAAAGAACGTTTCATAAATGAGTTGGTAATTATTCTCAAAGCTAACCATTTGAATAATTATTTTTGAAAACAACAAAAATGTTATAACCGATTTTTTGGTTCCTATTTTTTTAATAATATATATACAATATAAATTCTAGGAGTACAATTATAAAGTCAGAAAAATTCCTGTCCGCCTTCGAAAATAATTACCCATTTATAAGTCTATACGTAAGTAATGGGTCGCAAAAAAAGACAACAAATATCCTGTGGCGTTTATGTGACAGGTTCAGGAGAACCTATCGTAAAGGGTCTGGATTTGATGTTCTAATAGGGTTAATCAGAAGTGACAATATCTTGTGTGACATATGGTGCAGTTGTAGATAGGCTTTAGCGTGGGTAGTGTGGTGTTCGGAAGGATTTGACATAATATTTGGTGCTACAAAGAATAACGTACGCAGGGAGTGGCGTAACTCATATGGTCAACAAATAGTCTATGAAAAAATATTAAGAAAAACATTTATTGTTACTAAGAAAATTATTAAAATTTTTACTAGAGATTTAATTTATTTTAATAACTTTAAGTCATAATTATATAGAGGGTAAACAAAAAGTTAATTAATATGGGATTTTCAAAAAAATGAAATTTAAATGAAATTTTATATTAAATAAATAAACTATTTACTTATAAATAGTAAAAATTTTATTCAAATTGGGTTATAAACTGATTTAAAAAAAATAATACTATAAATATCACTAGTCGAAAAATATTTATTTGGC
>CAJVPT010005251.1:0-12418 GCA_910592055.1 Acaulospora colombiana | reverse complement strand
TAATTATATAACAATTTATATGGACTGATGGACTGGTGCATATCTAATTTGAATTATATTGGGTTTGATCTGAATCCGATTTGAATCCGATCGAATTTAATCCGAATCCAATTTGAATCCAATAATTTTGTAAATTTAAAATTCAATTTGATACGAATCCGATTAGATTAAAAATTTTGAAATTTGATCTGATCCGATTCGTATCCAATTCACAAATCGATCAGATTCAGATCAAAATTGTGAACATTATAGAAAAGTCAAAAAACATCTTTTCTACCCATAGCTAATGATAGGTCCCTAAAGTATTTAGCATACAAAATTTTGTAGATCATTTATGTCACTTTTTAAGGGGACAAAATTCATAGCTCCTTACTTCAATAGGGACAAAAGTCAGGAAATATTATAAATCAATAACTTGGAAAATAGAGAACAATTGTGGGTAGTTTTTTTATAGTTATTAATTTAAAAATTTTAATATTTCCTAGTAAGAGACATTTGACTTCTTTTGTCTCTGCCTCCTTCTTTAAGGACCCATCTTTATCAATAGCATGAAAGTTCTACAAGAAAAAAAACTAATAGTATAGTACTTGAAACCTTTTATAAACATCAAGCTATATTTTAAAATATCTGTTCACTATATTTTTCCTCTTATAGTTACTCAAAATTTTTTTAGTTTTCTAGGGAATTTTGCCTATCTCAGTTTGATACTGAATTTTAAATGACACAACCCATTGCAAATATGATTAGTGAATACAAAACATGTTCGTAGTTGAATGTAAACAAATTTCTACTAATTACCTTATATATTTTGATAATGTTATTAGTAAAAGAAAGAAAATTTATTGATGTAAATTCTTCAATCCTTCAAATGAAATGTAATTGAAGCAAAGAAATCATGAGGCCATTAGGATAAGCACTAAATTCCTTAGGTAGTGAAAAGATGATTATTTGTTCAAACTGAGATCTTTAACTTCTTATCATTCTGATTAGGTAAAGTACATGAAGGAGATTATTTTCTTATCCCGGTCAGGCAATAAGACTGAAAAGCAGAAGACTATAAGCCACTATGCTTCTCTAGGATTAAGAATGTATTTTCCCAGATATTATGTAATGATATTGTAATCAATGAGGATCCCTATACTCTGTGAGACCCTCTCACCATTGTAAAGAAAAAAGACTGTTAAAGAATCTGACTTTTGGACAATGGAAGATACTCACCAATAAAATTTCTTTAACTAGATATGGTTGCTGGAAGATATCGGTAATACATAATATGACTAAAAGATTATATAAGAACTTGGGATCTACTATAAGTTGTTAAGGTCTGCACAAGTGAATAAAAAATCAATACTGAAAGAAAGGAAGTGATGAGTAAGATGCTAGATCTGAGTAGACAATAAGTACCTCAGATGGTTACAAGAAAATAATTAAGATCATGAATGGATAAGTTCCTTAAATAGTCAAGAAGAAGAAGAATATTCTAGAAGTGTTGATTTCTAATGAGAAGAGATTTTTAGCAGAGATCCTTTGGAGGACATGGAACATTTTTATTTTTATTTTTTCTTTTTCTCTTCATAAATGCATATTTGTGCATTTTTAGATATTCCCTTCCTTTTATTTTTTCTTTTCCCTATTGTAGTTTCTTGAAATCAGTTTCTTGAAGGATAATAGGCAGTGACAACCTGCTAGCAATGATAGATAAGTTAGGAAGGTCTTTACTCAAAACTTATTTTGAAGCAAAATATTATCCCCAAGGTCGCATTTAAAGACTTAAACTCATTTGAGAATTGAAAGCTATTAACAAGTAAGTTAGCATGAGATTTAGTTTAGCCATGATATAATTATCCAATGTATCTCTATCAGTTTTCTTTAAGATTAATAAACACACTATGCTGGCCTGACCATGGGTTTAAAAAAAAAAAAGAAGTAAATTTCTTTAAATATATTTTTTTGAGAATTATATAAAAAAGATGTATTTAAAAAGTGTATGCATTTAAAGAAATAATTTTATTAAAAGTTTTACATAAACTTGATCAACCTTTTAGCAAAAAAAAACATAGCATATGCATTTATAAAGAATGCTTTAAAAAATTTCTTTGTATACTGTACATAAAGAATATTATGACTTGCTGAATATCCTTTTTAAGAATATTCTAAAACAAGTAGTATTATAATTTATATTACCTGTTGACTGCGAATTAAATAATGAATCTAATAGATCAATTATTTTAATGTCATTACCTAAATGAATTTGATTCTTTTAGGTATTAACCATAAACTCTAATAGAAAAGCGAGATATCGAATTAAAAAGTTAGATTATCCATATGAAATTCCTAGCAAAGTAATATGAATTGTAATCTTTTTCTTTCTATTTAATATCCCCACGACGCGCTTGACCGCCTCCCAACACACTTTCCATTTCCCAGATAGCCTCATTAACTGCATCATTGAGCTGTACGATCTTATTCTTAATATTTCGAGTTCTAGTAGTCAATGAGTTTTTACGAGTTTCGCGCAATTGCATCAAAGTTTTCGTGTCATTCAGCAGGAGAGTTGTCTTTAAATCATGCGTCATGGTAAGAAGGGTTTGACAAGCCCTTTCCTTTCATATTTTGATAAAAGTAAATTTGCTTAAATTCATATAAAAACGATAATATTTAAAGATGGTTAATGATTTACCAAGTTTGCAGCTCGTAATTCACCAATATATTCATCCAATGCATTTCTATACTTGTCTTTTTCCACTTCCTACATATTATAGATGAAGTTAACAACGTCTTTCGGTGCTGCTTCATGCGATATAGTTTTTCACAAACCCTGCTGTCATCCCTTCCAATATTCCTTAAGCTAACTTCAAATCCTGCTGCTTTAACCATGTCACGAAAACTAAATACTAATTGCTCCATTTCATTGTCAAGTTTTTTATTTAATTCATCTTCAATGTTGGAATAAAATTCATTCTGTGAGGCAGTAGTAGTCGTGGTTGCACTGTGAGCAGAAGTTATTTGCGCATCGGTGAATAAACGCGGACGTTGCATCTCGCCAAAATTTACTTGGAGGATACAATGGATTTTAGGTAATGATAATCACGAGAATATATCACGTGTATAATTCATAAAAGCACGCGCGACAGTAGGTTAAAAACCTCTTTCACCAAAAATCAAAAATTCACCATAATATGTCGGATACTGCCTCCACCCCAAGAATTAATTCTACGTTGTTGTCAAAATATCGCGGTGAAAAAGTTCGTCTTGTCGGACGCGTCAAGGAGGTTTCTATCACATCTTTTTTTTATATTTAACGTTTTATGATATGATAACTTTATAACTTGTATTTTAAGAGTTCTAGAAAACATGCTGTGTTGGAAGCTAGCGACAAAGGACAAGTCAAAATCATTTATTCCGAGGTTTGAAAAAATAATTTAAGAAACCTTTCATAGAGAAATCTTAGATCCATGATTTAATGAAAAAAATATATAATTAAAAGGATAAAATGCTTGAAGCGAACAAGATTGTTGAAGTCATAGGGCACGTTAAAGACGATAGTACCATACAAGAAATTCTTATTACGGAAATTAGTGATGGATTCGGTAAGATGTTTGTTAATTCTTACTCTTATTTTCCGCACGCCTAATTTCAATTAACTTAATTTTTTCACGCAGATCTCGATCTATACGAAAACGTTGTTCAATTAACACAAAAGTACCCGGAAATTTTTTTCTAAAATTAGCCTAGTTATATTAAGTTCGATAATGTAATATCAATTTAATTACGCGAATATTTTCCTATAATCATTGTACCCACCGCAAATTCTCACGGTTATCGTTCATTGTTATTCTTGACATTATGTATGTACAATTTTTGTGTGACTTTATCGGTACCATGTCGACGGGTACGTAATGCGCGTGACAAGATTTAAAGAAATGAATGATACACAATTTTAAGACACTTCCAATAGAACGCTATGTATTATATTTATTGAGTAATGTTGTCGCAACCATCGTCATGACTAACGACGCCTGGATGTGGTTGACTCCGTCGTGGGAACAAAGCTGTCCAACCTTTGCTGAATGTGCTGGAATATTTTCAAATGTAGGTGGACAAGCATATCTTGAACTGGCATATTTACAAGTCCTGTCGAAATAAAAAAGTGTAGAGTAAATCTCGGGATCACATGGTTAACAATAAATCAAAGAGGGGTCGAACCAACCTGGTGTACGAATGCACTTTCCACATTCTTTCTTTGGCTTTTTTTCCCAGTAAGCATGATTTTCGGGCAATATGACGAAGGAATTCTAAAATTTTAAATTTTTTCGTTAAATGACACCTTTTTATGTATGCATAAAAATTAAGAGAGAAAACACTCACTTCAGTGTACCAATTTAACAGATCAATTTTCTTGCTTATGGATGGAACAGGGTTCATTCCTGGTATCATCACGGAGCAGGCTACTCTACGCATAATTAGATTATCTACGAAGAGGGGTACATTGGTTGACTCATTCGTTCTTAGTGTCAAAAAAATATTTATTTGAAATAAGAAAATTACCTCGTTCGCTAATTAGGTCAACCAGACTCCTACAACCTCGACCTGCTCCGATGATGACCACTTTGGAGGGATTCGCGGTCCTACCGAATATTAAATATAATAAAGATTCACAATTTTCCGAAATCGGGAAATAATTGAATTATGCTTACTCCACGTAATTGTCCCATAGGTGTGTCAGCAAATCTTTTAGGTCTTGAACATCATTTCGCTGCAAGCTCTAATTTTATGGTGATACTATTTTTGAGTTGTGAACTCGATTGATCGACTTTCAAAGTTTAGGACTTACGTTGCTGGCTGGTGGAACATCCACATCAATAATACCATAATCTTTGCTCATAATGGTGTCGAGATAATAATATACCGTATCAATCTATTCACATTATTCATACAATTCGGGATATAAAGTCATTGGTTTTGAGAAAAATTTCCGAATCCATTCATCGTTCATTTGTTCTTACGAACCATGTACGATCCCGTCACATTAATTATATTTGTCGTAGCGTGTGTATCGGCTCTGAATGTCAGTCTAAAATAAGTTTCGTGAAATTTAATAAAAGACGTCGCGAAAACCCAGCGTACCTAAATTCTGACCTGAAGGTAGCAAAATATATTAATAAAGAAAAAATTCAATAGCAAATGATAATTTAGTTAATTTAACTCACATATCATGCACAAAGAAAACCATAACGTCTTTAGAATGCAAATTATTGCTAAAAATATGAGACAGAAATTAATAGATCTTTCGATAATGTATGATATGGCATCGAAATGGAAGAATGCTTCACCTGCAACAAGACAAATCTGTAAATCGACTGATCAATCGCTCATTTGGTAATGGCACAGATACCATCTTATATTTCGAATATAATAGCCGCGTTCGGTAAACTTTTAACATGTCTAATTCGAAAGAAGGTGTGTGACTCTTAGGACGCAAGGAGAAAAAAAAAAACCTCCCTTCCCCCCATCTCTAATAATTCATAATGATTGATTACCAATCATGCTGACCACAAATTTTCCTGGAGTTTTATCTGAAAGTTATAAGATGATGAGTGATATCATTCTCACGGGATCAATATTTTATATATAATTCGCAATACCTTCTGAGGCGTCAACATACTCCGGTGCAAGACTTGACCAATATCGCGACTGCACACGAATTACCTGATGAATCGTCTCTATACAATCTTGACTAGGCTTAATTGGTCCAAGTCTTGCAGGAGATTCGCCGAGCAAAACTTTTACACAAGCAAGAGCAGATTTTGATATGGACTCCAAATTATAACCGCCCTTGGTGTATAGAACGACGATAAGAACCATCTTCTCCATGCTAAATACAAAATGGGATTAGGATTACCTCTAAGGCGAGCACAAGTTTCCCACCAGCCAAGGACTTTAACATATGGGTCATGTGTCCATACGCGACTGGTGACACGTGATTCTCTCCCATCGGATCACCTGCAAAGCAACATCATTCTCGAACATTGATTCAGAAATATGCGCAGTGACTAAGTGCGTCTCTCATTCGCATACCTTCCGCTGCGTCAAACCCTGCCGAAACAATTACAATATCGGGATCGAATTCAAAAGCAATGGGCATTACCACTTTATTAAAAGCATATATGTAATCGCTATCACACATCCCGGGGCGAGGCCAGGGTATATTTATGGTTCTTTCGAGGACGAAAAAAATTTTTTTTTAGCTAGAACGCGTGAATTATTACGACATTTGAAGGAGTTTGAAAAGCTACACTTACTTCCCTTTGGCATTTCCTCCGCCCACGTGGGTATGGCTAGCCTGTTTGTCGCCAGGATAAAAATGCGCGTTTTCATATCGATGTATCGAACAATATACCACATTTGGATCGTTGTAAAACGCCTTTTGAGTACCATTACCTGTTCACCCAAAGATTCATCACATGAATACAATTCCACAGTAATCAATGATCGTTAAGATTCCTTAAATAATATTACCATGGTGAATATCCCTGATTGATATTCATAAGACGCCACCAGAAGATCATAAGTTATTCTCTTGATTTTGGATGAAATAGATATTTTCAATGGTCACATTAATACTCATCATACCAGTCGAGTATGAATACTTTATCGACGTTATGATATTTTCTTAAACACTGAGCCGCAACAGACACATTGTTGAAGAAACAGAATCCCATGGCTTCATCTATTTCTGCGTGATGTCCAGGTGGCCGCACATTTGCGAAGCCATTGGTCACAATTCCCTTGATCACGGCCGTACACAATTCAATTACGCCCCCGCAGGAAAGCCGTGCACAAAATGCTGTTTCACTATTTAAGTAAATCGAATTAAATTCATCGGAGATTTTCGCCAACTCGGAATCTGTTTTTTCTAATTATAGTATTAAATGTTATTAAAAAGTTAGATAATGCTTGATTTGTGAAATTGAGATAAAGGTAATTTTATTATGGCCCAACTTACTGTGTAAACGCTTAGTATAGGCCTTTAATTTTATATAAATTAACAATTTTTCTTACCTGAGGTCCTATTCACAAAATCCCAGTGTTCTGGGGTGTGTACAAGACAGGCCTCTTCGGCGGTGACTTCGCGGGCCTTTATGTATATCATTCTTTCGAGACAGCCGGCCTTGATTATGGTTTTCTGAATTGAATAAATCCTGCTTGGATCCTCAGGATGATGCTCCTCCTCATGGATATTACCATGATATCGCATTCGGTTATCATAAACAATACCTGTTTTAGGTGCGATGAAATTCGGAGGCATTGCCTGAACATCATTTTTGTAGCTATTATACGAGCTAAACCGATTTTCCCTGGTAACAGGTATATTTCCGGATTCTATAAGAACATAGGGTTTGCCATCGGTTCCATCGATATCCATACCATCTAACATGTCGGTGATATCGCTAATATAAACGAGTCAAAAAGGAAACAAAGTATATAATTAATAAATGTAAAAGATCAAAAGAAAATTTTATATTTTTACTTTTTTTCAAAATTTCCAGCTTTTATTTATACCTGATTAAAATTGCAACAAAAAAGTTCGTGTAACCAAATATTACCTTTTAAAGTAAGCACTTAACCTTTTTTAGTAAAGGCCTTGAAAGTTTTTATTATATTTTATTTTATTTTGAAACAAATAATATTTTATTAATATATTTTAATTATATTTATAATGATATTTTAAAAATATCAGTATTTAATTACTTTTCAAATTAATAGGTCTGTTGTATAATAATATATTACATACATCTATTATCCAATTAATATTATTTTATAATTTCAATATTTTTTATTATTTTTAACAAAATTTAAATTATTTTAAAATAAATAGATTAAACATATATATTATATTATTTAAAAAAAATTTTTTTTAACTCATAACTATATCATTATAATATATTTTAGTTGAACATTAAATAACTATTTACAATATTATTGTGTATAAACTATTTATATAATACTTAATTTATTATTATATATTATTAATTGAAAAACTATATTACTTAAAAAATATAAAAAGTTCATTAATTTAGTTTGAATTAAACAAAACAAAGTCTAAACTAAATACTTTAAGTTGATTTTAAAAAACAATATTCTATTTTTCTAGTAAATTAATATTCAATTTCTATTTATTAGAATCATTATTAATAATTTATTATTATAAATTATTTTAAAAAATAATAAATTGTTAAATTAAACTATATAAAAAAAAACCAATTCAAAACTTTTAAAAAATTTTTTGAAATTATATAAAAAAAAGACAATTTAAAACTTTTTAAAAAATTTTTGATCAATTTAATAATTTTTTTTAAAAAAGATATATTTAATTAAAATGTTTTCTGGTTTCAATTTATTTAAAAAACTTTATTATTTCTATATAATAAAACTTTCTTAAAAATATTTAAAAATTTTATTTCTTAATCAATATATGGTTACTTTCAAAAGTTTAAGTCTACTTACTATGTTTTTATTATAAATTTCAACTTTGACAATTTTTAATTCATTAATTATGCAATCAAATTATTATTATTTTTTTTTTTTTGAATAATATAATGAAGCCCAGTTTTATTAAAGTCGATAAAATAGCCTTACATATATAGCTACTAATATATAAAGTGATTCTATAATCAGTATTTACTGTTAACTATATACAAGCATATGCATTCCACCCTTATATCAAAGAAATCTGATTGATTACATAAGCTCCATTATGACTTGTTACCAGAAGAAGCTATACCACCTCCCTCCTATATCTGTATTATCTTTCCCCTACTCCAGGATCTGTAACACAGGACCCTTTCATATCTCGTCCTACTGAATATTCTTTTTATAATACTTATTACAGTATACCTACGGAATATCCACGTGAAGTCTTAGATATTATCTCATCCCGCCAGAGTACTTTTTTTACATGACTTATTACAGTCTGCCTATGGAGTGACTATGTGAAGTTTTGGATGGATATCGATTTGATAGAGACCTTCTTCTAACTAACATGCCTAAGCTCTATTAGCCTCCTCGAATTATGGTGTACAGATCTTCAATCTATCTACAGGAGCTTGTAAGAACTTGTCTTGTGACAAGGTGACTTTAACACTAAAACTGGCTGAAGCATCTTATGATCTTTTTGATTATTTCATAATCGGATGGGATCTTGACCAGAGGTGACAGTGATTATCATAATGGAATGGATGTGATCTTCCTGTACTATCTAGGCTTTAGGTGGTACTGTCTCGCAATGGTATTGAACTCAGAAGCAGTGCATGGAAACCTGAGAGCACTACCACTATGCTATTGACCCACAGGTCTAATTATGTAGTCAAATTATGAAATTCATATATATTACATATTGATTTTTTTTTTTTTTTTTTTAATCTGCAATTATGTTACAATGATATATCTTTATTACGATATTGAAAAATATCACAAAGTTTACAAACTTTCACAAAGTGACTAACTTGTTATTATATATTATTAGTTAAAAGACTACACTACTTAAAAAATATAAGAAATCCACTAAACTAGTTTAAACTAAACAAAACTAAGCCTAAATTAGATACTCTAAGTCAAATTTTGGAAACAATATCTCACTTTCTTAGTAGCTTAATATTAGCCTCTAAGTCAATCAGGATTATTGTCAATAGTTAGTCACTGTTGATTATCCTGAAAAACAATAAATTGCTAAAGTTAATACTAGAAAAAAAAGAGAAAATGAAAAAAAAAAAAAAACAATTCAAAACCCATCAAAAGGTTTTTGCTTCATTTCATAGTTTCCTTTCAAAAGGGGTTTGCCTGATTGGGATATTCTCTAAGCTTCATAATATTTGAAAAATTTAATTATTCTCAAAAGTGACTTTAAGAAGAATATTTGAGGAACTTATCTTTTTGCAATATACAGATTTGCTTAATACTACTGGAGCCAGCATCATATTATGGAAAAGTTTGCCTAATCAGGATAAAGAAATCTTTTCAAGAATCTTGTCTGACCAGCATAAAAGCTTGGAGACCTTAACTTTTATCCAGGAAAGTCTTTTTACCACCTAAGGAACTTAGTGAGAAATGGAAGTTGGATCTTCTTTTCCTACCTGTCACTTGCCTTTTGGTATTATAATTGTTTCCTGGAGATTCAATTTATACAATTAGAGAGGATACTTTTTCTAAAACTTTCCTTCCTACATCACCAATGATATATCGAGACATGTAAGTGGACCAATATGAGCTTATTTACATTCTAAAAACTGACATGTTTTATACCAATCAATTACCTTTGGTAAGAATTTGTGTTATTCAAAATTTAGGGTCAGATTGAGATAAGTAAAATTTCCCAGAAAATCATAAAAATGGGAGTTTTAAGAGGACCAAGACAGTCAAAAAGAGAAAAAATAAATCTCTTTACTACAGAAAACCTCTATAAATCTCTCGCTTCAAAGATTAGAAAGATCTTCAGGTACTTCACAGTCAGTTCTTCTTTCGTTGAGAACTTTCTTACCATTGTTAACAAAGGTATTACTTGACTTTTCTTGATCACTAAAAGTTAAGTTTTTGAGTAAAGAGATTTATAAACAATAGAGGAAAGGTAGAAGTGACTCTTGAAGTCATACTTCAAGTTGTTTTAAGAAAAGTATTAAGACTTTATTAGCAAGGAAGTGTAAAAACTTCTTGCAAACATTTTTTTTGTGTGTAATTAGAGGATCTGCAAAAAAATATATATTATCTATTGATACTTATTCTATTTCTTATATTTTTTTAAAAAAATTTTTATTAATATATTCTAAAGTTTTATTATTATTAAATATCTTTATTTTTTTATTAATTATTATATAATTTATGATAATAGCCAATCAAAATTTTTTAAAATTAAAAATTTAATAAAGGAGGAGATTTTTTAACAATAATAAAACTTTAAAAATTATATATAAAAATTTTTTAAAAAAAATAAAATAAATAAAACTAGTGTTAAGATATAATATATATAAATTTTATAATTTTTAGTTGTATAATTATGGATTTAAATTTGTTAAAGTTGAAATTTATAATAAAATCATAATAAGTAGACTCAAAATTTTAGAAGCAACTGTATAACTTCTTTTATTATATCTTTTGTATTAATATTATATTAAAAATATTTATTCAAAAAAAATAAAGAAATTTTTTTAAAAACTTTATTTAAATTAAATAAAAATTAAAAAATTTTAATTTTCTTTTCAAAAAAAAATTTTTATTACTTAAAAAACTTGATGAGAAATAAAAATTGTTATATTATATAATTATTTATAAAATTTTTAGTATTATTATTTTTTTTTTTTTGTTTAATTGAATTTTTTTAATTATTAATAATAATATTAAAACAATAAGTAAAATTAAAAAAAAAATTTTTTTTTTTTAACCCTCAATCATGTCACAATAGTGTGTCTTTATTGAAATATTAAAAAATACCACAATATTTACAGGCTTTCACAAAGTGACTAATTCATCGTTATATATTATTAGCTAAAGAACTATATTACTTAAAAAATATAAGTTCACTAAGTTAGTTTGGACTAAACAAAACTAAGTCTAAACCTGATACTCTAAGTTAGATTTTAGAAACAATATTACACTCATCTAATAATTTGGCATTATTCTCTAAGTCAACTAGGATCATTATCAATAGTTTGTCACTATTGATTATCCTGAAAAATAATAAATTGCTAAAGTTGACATTAGAAAAAAAAAGGAAAAAGGAAATATAATTCAAAGCTTTTTAAAAGATTCTTATTCCATTTCACAGTTTTTTCTTGAAAAGGGTTTGCCTGATTTGGATATTCTCTAAGCTTCATGATATTTGAGAAACTTAACCATTCCTAAAAATGATTTTAAGAAGAATATTTGAGAAATTTACCCTTCTGCCAATATATGGATTCACTTAATGCTACTGGAGCCAGTACCATATTATAAAAGAGTTTGTCTAATCAAAATAAAAAAATCTTTTCAAGAACTTTGCCTGACCAGGATAGAAGCTTAAAGATCTTGGCTTTTGTTCAAGAAAGTCTTTTCACTACCTGAGGAACTTAATGAGAAATGAGAGTTGAATCTTCTTTTCTTATCCATTATTCACCTTTCAGTATCATAATTGTTTTTTGGAGATTAAACATATATGATTGAAGAAAACATTTTTTTTTAAAACTTTCTTTCCTATATTATCAATAATGTATCGAGACACATGAGTATGACCAATAGGAGCTTGTTTATATTTTAATAACTGATGTGTTTTATATCAGCCAATTATCTTTGGTGGATTTCTTATATTTTTTAAGTAGTGTAGTCTTTTAACTATTAATATATAATAACAAGTTAGTCACTTTGTGAAAGTTTGTAAACTTTGTGATAT
>CAJVPT010005250.1:0-12421 GCA_910592055.1 Acaulospora colombiana | reverse complement strand
ATTGGAAGTTTTTTGCGAACGAGCTCAGTAAATACTGCAACTTTAGCAATATTTTTGAGTCGGAGACCAAAAGTTGATATATAAAGAGACATTTTTTTCTCATCAGTACTACTGGCGATAGTAGTTAATGTTTTATGATCCCAATTCGGATATATTTCTAGACACACTTCTTTAAAGGCGCGACAAAGTAAATCCCGTATTTCTTTAGTTGTAAGCTTAATCTTGGGTTTAATTTTATCAAACTTTTCTCTAGATAAATCAAAATCAATAAAGGGACGAAGTGGGTCATCACCATTAATAAATTCGTGTAATGAATGTCCTTGCCGTTCACTAAGTATAGCTTCTATTCCATCCTCAGTATCTGTCCCTAGGAATTGTCTTGGTCTCATACTATCATCACGAATTTTATACCTATATTCGGCTACACTGTCGGCTTTGGCCCCCCAGTGGTAGAAGGCCCCGTTCCCTTCATTCTCATATCCCGGCTCGAAATTTTCCGAGTTTTCAGGGCTCTCTGGTCGATAAGTTGGTGCTTCTGCCACTGCCGGCGCGTGATTAATATTTTCCTGGAAATTTTTGTAAGTGTAGTCAAGTTGTTTTTGTAATATATTACCCTGATAAAAAAGTTTAAATCGAAAATAATTATTGAATATTTTTACCTGAGATAATAATATACGGAATCAAGTAAGTTTCGACAAATAATAATCGATGACAGGAACTTATATTTGTCAGTATCTTAGCAATGAGGGAAAGATCTGTGTCGACCTTGCTATCGGCAAGAAGGATGTTATTCATTGGAAAAGGCGTCAACGCGCCCCTGTTTAGAATGCGGTCAACCGACTGCTTCTAAGTATAACTTATGTAATTTGCATGCGGATAAATGTCACGCTAAAGCCTTTTATTATCGGAATAAGCTATCTAAAATGGTGCAGAATGGGCAAACAATAGAATCTTTGACACGGATTCTCGATGAAACCAAATTGTTGTCCATTGTCCCTAGAAAAAACTGGCCTTAGGAAAAAAAATTTGCTGGGGTCTGAAGTAAGGCCAGCATTTTAATAATTTTCAGATCATATAACCTCTTCTCGAATAGCTGTCCCTAGTGACCCTAGTGGACCTAGCAAAATCTCGAGTTTCTTACTTTTATTTTTCTTTGTCTTTTATACATACAGTATGTGTTATATTAATATATATACGTATTACCTATTATATATATAGTAGGACCATGAAGAAATGAATTTTTTTTTTCTAGAATCTTATTTTTCTTAAGGACACTAGGGTTACTAGGGACAAGGATAAAAAGAAAGGAATCAAACAGCTCCAGAAAGTCAAAAAGCCGGCCTTAGTAGTGGCCCTCGTAAAATTTCAACTAGGGTCAGGCTAGGGACAACTAGGGATAAGGTAATTCGATATACCTTGATATAACATGTCTTTAAACATGATCGAAATCAGTTTGACAGTATTCCCTGATCACATTTATGATGTGCAGTATACATCAATAGTAATTGTGCATACATTTTGTATCATATACTCGATTACATTTTCGATAGCATAACTGGATAACACTTTTCGATAGTATTTATATAATGTACTTGATAGCATTTTTTAATAGCATAGCCTGATAGTATATACCCGATAGTATTATCGATAGCATTATTGTGATGTACTGAGCATACGTACTTGGTAGCATTAATAGATAGCATAACCAGATAGCGCATATATAGCATACCCATATACTCCGGTTCATCAAACTCGCAATAAGATCAACAAGATATCTTAATCTAAGTCAGCTATTTTATTGCAATGAAAATCGGTTGGGAACGATAAGCCAACATATGATATCAAATGACACATAAAATGTATTCGGCTCATCAAACTCGCAAAAGCCAACCCGAGTAGCATAACCTAGATTAGTAACTTTATTGTAACAGAAATCAGTCACGGTCACCAAACTAGCATACCAAAAATATTATTAGATTTGGGTTATCATAGAAAACACAGAAGGAGTAGCCTAGTACGTCATAACCTAATACAGGTATTTCTTTCCAAATGAAATCGACCACGAACACCAATCCAATATATGCAAAAATGCTATCGAATTTGAGTTATAATAGAAAACGCAGAAGGAGTAGCAGGGTACGTCTTAACCTAAATCGGAGGGTACTTTAAAATCAAAATCAATCAGAAGCATTAAGCTGATACACGAAATCATAGTACGTATTAACCTAAATCGGAGAGTACCTTATAATCGAAATTAATCACGGTCATCAAACAGATATACTTTATATTACATACAGTCTGACAATTAAAACCAACCATTGTCGTCAACCTGATATACAATATATCGCAAGTGTCATGACGACAGAAATCTGGCACCGTCATCTGTGTCATGACGACAGAAATCTGACACCATCGTCTGTATCATGACGAAAAAAGAAAAACGCACATCACTCGAATGACGGTACGTCTTAACCTAATTCAGGTATTTCTTTCCAAAAGAAATCGACTAGAGGGTCAAATTTGATAGTGATAATTTTTTAATCACTCATATAAAATTTCGTATATCAACTTAATTTTTCTAAAGGATATACAAGCTGTCTACTTATCTAAGTGTCAAAAAATATATATCACGACACCTTAGTCTGTGTCACAAAATTTGGTTCATGACACCTTGATCCGTGTCACAAAATTTGGTTCACAACAACTTAGTCCGTATTACAAAATTTGGTTCACAACACCTTGATCCGTATCACAAAATTTGGATCATAACATATACCTGAGTGGGAATAACCTAATACTAAGTGGAAATAACATAATATTATGTTATTTCCACTAAGTTTCAAGTTCCTTCCTTTTTATGGACGAATAGTACAGGGGCACCAAATGGAGAGGTACTTGGTTAAATGAATTCTTTGATAGTCGGGGTCAGCAAGCTGGTTTTTTAACTGGTTCATTTCCAAATATGACAGTCAATAAGTGGATCTTGATAGGGATTCTGATCCAGGTACCAATTCAATAGCATTGTCAATACTTCATTGGGCAGCAGTTCATTAAGCAGTTCTTCAGGAAATATATTAGCAAATTCTTGAATTAAGGCTTGTCCCTCAGAATTAAATTTTTCAGTGATATCTTCAATAGTGACAAAACAAATGTCAAACAATTTGGCAACTTCAGGAGTAGCAGCTAACTGATGTTAGGAGATATAGATGACAGAGCATTTGAAAATAGTCCCAGGTTTCTTGATATTAGCATTGATAGTAATAGTGTGCAGTTCATATCAGAAAGTTAGGATATTGCTTCTCCAATTTATGTAGAGATTAACATGATACAACCAGGGTTTTCCAAGTAGGATATCATATCATTGCAAGTCCAGAAACTAAGCATCTATTCTGAAGATCTGATAGTCATTAAGTTCAAGTTTTCATATGAAAACTTTTTGAGTTATATCTTTTTTTTTCATTAGCAAGTTCTATAGTAAGCAGTGCAGTAATAGTCTTTGGCAGGTGGTTTTGTTTGGCAAATTTTTTATTTACAAAGTTTTGAGAGGCTCCACTATTTAAGAGGATCCAGGTAGGCTTTTCATTAATCTTTCTATTAATTCAGAGCAACTGTTCCTTATTTTCTTTGAGACAGGTGAATTTGATAGTACTTTTTGTTTCCATCTAATAGACCTTGGCATGTGATTCAGGGCAATTTCTTGAGATATGTCCAAGATGATTGCACTTATAACAAAGGTTTTCTATCATTGTTCTTGTTATATTTTTTTCAAAGAGTCTAATTCTATAGGGATGGCTTGATTTATATAATTGTTTTAATAGTTCTAGGTATTTTCAGTGTTGTTCAGCAGTAGATTCCTTTGATAGTTATTTAGCTGTAATATCTATGAGGGTAGCAAGTTTCTGTTATGATTTTGATTATCATTTTTTCTTTTGTTTCAGCAATCAGCAGGTCTTCCAGTACCATATAAAAATGGACATTAGCATTTCAGGTTTATTTAATGGTTTCAGGGGTTCAATAATTTACTTATTTTCTTGTATCAGGCTTCATTTTTTCCATAAAGTAGGCAACTTAATCTTTCTTACTTATGTGATCTATTTATCTCAAAATATTTCAAAATTATATCCATATTTTTGTACAGATCCTGTTTGTTATAGTTTCTTTATTTTCTGTCAAAGATACTGTTAATAGTTGGAAGGTTGAAAAACAGTTTGAAGGGTATGACAAAAGCATTCCAGTTATTGAAGACATGTTCTTATCCTTCATGAAGGGTGGCTCTTTCAAGTCCAGTGATAGTATAATAGATATGAGTCTAGATATTAGCAATTCCTGGGACAAAGAAAATATTTATGTATAGCAGCATTCAAGTAATAACATTTTAATCTGAGAAATCCTTGTAGGTAAGAATTTAAACAGAGATTTTTGTAGTAGCAGTGGCAGATTGAACAGAAACAATATTGTCAATGCAGTGATAAAAATATTGAATTGGTTGACATCTATTTTAGCAGAGTTTTGTTTAGTGTAATTTCAGTTATATATATATATAAGTGTAAATAATCATAACAGTTCACTACTATCAAGTGTAAAGGATTTCAAAATGTTTGTATTAAAGTAAGTAAACAAATATTGTAATGGAAAATAATTAAAAGTTATCTTTATTAAGGCTCAAAGAGAATTCATATTTATACATATTTCTGATATATAAATAAATATAATAAAAATATAAAAATAAAAATACACAAGTTATATAGTATATCAGTCTAAATAATTATGTGATATAAAAAAAAAATAAAAAAATAGAAATAAAAATAGAATAGAAGTAATTAGTTCCTTATTCATCCATACTCCAATTCTAGATTACTATTTATGGTAAACAAGACCAATCTTCTTGATAATGTGATTTGAATATTCTTTTGTATTGTGATCTATGCTTAGGGGTAAAGATGTGTCCCTAAAGGGAGAGATAGAGACAAAAGTCAAATGTTTCTCACTAAAAAACATTAAAAATTTTAAATCAATAACTAAAAAAACTACTCACAATTGTTCTTCATTATTCAAATTATTAATTTATTATATTTTTTAACTTTTGTCACTATTAAAGTAAAGAGCTATATATTTTGTTCCTCAAAAAGAGACATAAATGATCTGCAAAATTTTATATACTAAATACTTTATAAACCCATTATTACTCAGGAATGGACTGGAATCTAGTCATATACTGTATGTTTGGATTTAGTTCTTAAGTAAAAAGTAATTACAGATTGTTACATATATGCTTCAAATCTAAAAATAAACTTCAAGAGAGCTTAGGACAAGAATTCATTATAAAAGAGATACTATTACAATCAAAATAATGGAGATTAATCTTTGTTCCATTTGTGATCAAAGCAACAACCTCCTAGTACAATGTATTATAAAAAAAAGAAGAAAATAATAGTTATTATACAATAGAAGCCAGGCATTAAGATTTAATAAATTATATTAAAAATTTAAACTAAATGACACCTAGCATATTAAAAAGATAGTAAATAGAAAAACACAAATACAAAAACCCAACTATATTCTTATATAGTAATAGCAGTAACTAATTTTATAATTAAACAACAAATTAATCAAAAATCAAATTCTCTAAATCAAATCCTTAATATACTATGCCAAATATAGAAGAGTATCAAAAATATTAAATTTTCAATAAAAGAACTATATAAAAAAATTATATATTTTGAATAATATAATATAAACAATTATGATACAATAGAAGAAGACATAACAAAAAACAAAAATTGATAATCAAAACTTATCAAATCTAATCTTTTCTCTTATTTCAATATTTAATATTTAATAAAAATAATAAGAATTATATAACTCGATCAATAAAATAAAACTAAATATAAGTAATACTCTTTATGTAATTAATACTTTTGTACTGAATAAAATATAATTTATAACATACAAATAATAATGAATAACTTATATAGTATTATTAAATTAAAAAAAAAAAATAACCTAAAAATTTCATTAATAATCAAAATATATCTATATTTTTTGAATTAATGATATGAAGTATAAGTATAATAAAAGAAAACAATAACAACTATTCTACAATTAGTAATATATTTACCATAACTATAACCAATACAAATTTGAACTAAACAATAGCTCAATTAAGTATAATTCTAATATAAATAGAACTTAATAAACAGTATGAAACCATACAATATATTAAAAATCTATGGAAAATTATAATATAAAATATTAGAAATCTTATAAATAGCTTCAAAAGATATGCCTGGTTTGACCTCATCAACAATAAAAGCTAGAATATAATAGAAAAATAGAAGTTAACTAAAATAATCAAATATCAAGATATTGGAAATATATATTTCAACTACTTCATAATCTAAACTTATTATAAATTTCAAATAATTAAACAAGGTCTTAATATAATTATTCACAATAAAATTGCAAAAATAATATTTAAATATAAGATATTTAATGGAAGGCTAATAGCAATAAATATAAACTTTCTAAACAAATAAAAAATATGAATTATAGAATTATATTTTCTCATAGCAATAACAAAAAAAAAATACATATCAGTAATAAAAACTTTACAATAATGGATTAAGGAGACTATAAAAAAAACTAATATATTATAGTCTTGAAAAATATAAATGAACTTCCAATTCAATTCTAGATAAATACAATAATCACAGAACATTATATACACCAATTGAAATTATATTATTTGATAGTCAAATTATTGTTGAATTTGATTAAATTTAATAATAAAAATAATATCAAAATTTTTTTAAATACTACCACTCAGCAATTACTATTTTGGCAATAAAGTAGCAATTCAAAATTTGAGAATTAAAAAATTCAGTAATTAAAAATTTATTTATTAAAAATTTAACAATTGTCAAAAAATTTATTAATAATTTATTAAATAATTTATTAACTATTTAACAAAAATTTATTAAAAATTTATTAAAAATTATTTATAAAATTTAATAAAAATTTGGCATTAATTTATTAATAATTTATCAAAAATTCATTAATAGTTTATTAATAATTTAGCAACTATTCATTAAAAATATTTATTAAAAATTTATTAACTATTTATTAAAACTATTTATTAAAAATTCAGTAACTATTTATCTATTATTTAATAAAAATTTATAAACTTGTAAAAAAATCACATATTTATAAATTATTTAATAATAATAATATTTTTTTTTTAACTGACAAAGCCCTGCCATTGAGTTTTTATTTATTTATTAGTATAAATTTACAGTATATATATAAATTTAATTGCAAGTCTATAATCTATAAAAAGAAAAAACATCATTACTCAGTATTTATTACCAGAAATCCTGTGATTTATACAGTCCACCTCTATGTATGCTAGCATGTCAAGATTCTATTAGCACTAATATTAATTGAGAAGAAAAAAAAAGAAAAATAGTTGTTGTTTAATATATTTTCTATAATAAGATTTATTGGTTATATTTATTTTTTTCTAAATCTCTTTTTTAGGTATTTCTCTGAATCTATTTATATCTGTATTAGTTTCAGATCTGTTTTGAAGCTTTTGATAGCTAGTATGGATAGTAAGCCTAGGTTTTATATAAATATGTTTTGTTTTTTATTATAGTCTTGGTTTACTTTTTTTGATATTTGAATTTTTTTTTTATATCTTGACTTTTTTTCCAATTAATCATAACATCACTTACTTCATCTTTCAAAATTTGTAAATAACAATTTTGATTGTTTTTAATACTTTTCTCTTATCTTTCATTATAGTTTTACTACTTAGATCATTTTGTATATTATGACTCCTTTAATTATATCTTTCTATTCTATCTTATATAATAGTTTTGTGACCTTTTCATATTCTTGTGTTATCTATATCCTTTTTCATTTATTCCAAATAGGTTCATTTTGTCTGGTTTTGGCTCTCACTATGTTTTTCCTTGTAAGGGCATGAATATATTCTTCTAAAGTCTTGTTTTTACTAGACCACATTGGAAATATAGTTATTTGTTTTTTATTATGGTTACAAATTTTACATTTTTTATTTTGATATATATCTTGTTTTCTCACATTTAATATATCTATTATAAGTAGTTTACCTATTTATATTTTAATTCTAAAAGATCAGTCTATATATATATTTTTTTTTAACTGGCGAAGCTCTGTCATTGAGTTTTTATTTATTCATTAATACAGGCTTATATACACAAATTTAATTGCGAGTCTATATATTTATAAAAGGAAAAAAACATTATGACTCAGTATTCTATTACTAGAAACCCTGTGACTTGCTGCAGTCCACCTTAGTAGGTGCTAGTATATTAAGACTCTACTAACACTAATATTAATTAAAAAGAAGAAGAAAGGAAAGTAACTATTATTTAGAGTGTTTTCTATTATAATGTTGGTTAGTTCTATATATAATCTCTCAAATCTATCCTTAAGATATTTACTTAGATTAATTTGGGCTTGTTAGGGCTCTGGGTCTGCCTCAAAGAATCTGATAGCCTGTGATGTTGTTGAGTCTAAATTTTGTAATAATTTCTGTTAATTGGATGTATTATATTTGACCTGCCCCTTCTTGCACTTAATTTTTTTTCTATATTTTGACTTTTTTCACTATTAATTGTAATGTTATATCTGAGTTTTCATATTTCCTATTTAGTTTGCCAGAACTTGTGTGTTGATTCTCTGATTGCGTCTAGTGTTTTGGTTCTATCTTTTGTTATGGATTCTGCTATTTGAATCATGCCATATGTTATAACTTCCCTAATGATGTCCTTTCATTCGACTTGATACCATTCTTTGATATTTTCATTATACTTCTATGTTATTGATATTCTTTTCCATCTATTTTGAATTAGTTCTATCTATCTACTTTCAGCTCTTGCTGCGCTATCCTCTGTCATGGCCTGAATAAAGTCTTCCTGAAGTCTTGTTTGTGTTATTCTGTATTGAAAGATGTGATTTTTAGTTTCTTTGTGCTATTTGCAAATTTTACATTTGTTATTTGGATAGATATTGGGATGTTTTTCACTTTATTTATCCATAGTAGGTATTTCTTCCATCCATGTTTTGATTTTGATAGAGCAGTCTAAGTGTTCTTTCATATTAGTTGTCATTGCTATAATTTTGGTAGGCATTAGAAGCTCAAGTTTTAGGAACCAATGGATCTATCTAGATTTCTTCTAGTTTAGCCAATCCTGATTCTAACATAATTTTTACTATTTGCTTTTCCACTTGTTCTTGAGAATCTGTCTTGCTAGGGGCTTGATTGCAATGTCATATTGCTTCTGGTTCTATCTAATAAGAATATTCATTGTTGTGGCTGTCTGTGGATTGCCTGTTATGGAGTGCCCATGGGCTTAATTTGTAATTTTATTAATCAAAACTATTATGTTATTACAAATGAGTAGTTGTACATATACAGTATGTTATAGTAAATTATATCTACAGTATATGGATAGCTATATATATATTTAAACCAATATTATATACTTCCACCACTAGTCCATCCACAAACTGAAAGCCCACGTGATTCCATCTTAATTATTTCTAGAATAATTTTTTCTTAAGAGTATTCTAGTTATCAAGCTGTCGAATTCTGTATCCTGGATTCTGGTTTTTGATCCTTCAGAGTGGTCCATAAATTTCTCTTCTTATTAAGGCCTCCCGATAGTCAAGTTTGTGCAAGCCTTCACAGCCACATACATAAGGACTGGAACTGGCTTATTCTGGAAGAGTTTTTTGTTTGTATAAGTTTTATGTTAAGCCATTTGTGTTCCTGGACGAGTTATGTTCTTGTTTTGGTCCTTAGAGGCATGCTACTGGTTTGGGGATATACTCTTCTTGTTACTATTTCTGGTAACGCAGTTGTGTCAATGATAATCCTATTCAATCCAGTTCGCAACCTGATCACAATCTAAATATAGACCAGATACTATATTTAGAAACATCAGTTAGTTTACAATTACACCAATGAATAGATTCAATTCCTCGATTGGTTTTATATTAGGGTGAAATTGAAACCAGATTTTATGATCTGACCTATGGAGTGCTAACCACTGCACTATTGATCCATAGGTTCAAAAGATCAGATTATATAATTACCTATATGCATTAATATTAATATAATTTTTATTGACATTAGCAGTTCAAAAGTTAGAAACCAGTGTATTTTTTTAGATTATTTCTAGTTTAATAAGTTTTTTTTCTTTATAGTGTTTGTTATCTGCTTATCCATTTGCTTTTCAGTATCTGTTTTTTTAAAGGCTTTATTGAAATGTTATAGTATTTTTGATTCCATTTTGTGAGCACTCTTGTGTCACTATTTGCTCATGTATTTGCTATTATTCTATGTTTTAATTTGTTGATGAGGCTTGTTGAGGCTAGTTGATCTGCCTTTTCATTATATAGAATATCTGAATAACTCTTTATTTTTTTCCAATCTATCTTAAGTCCTTTAATGTTTATTATATTAATAATAATATTGATGAGAATTTAGTTTATTTAATTTGTTTTTTATATTATTTTTTCTAGTCAAGATCATTCTTTAAAGTGTTAATAATTATCTGGCTATTTGTAATAATAGTAATATTTTTTTGAAACCTATAGTACTTATTGCTATTAAAACAGCTATTAGCTCTGTTCTATATATTATGGTATGTCCTATATTATAGCTTAAAACTACATTATTTATTGTTCTGTTTAACTTGTTATGATCCATTATGGTTCTATTTTACTTTTTTGGAGTATCTGATAAACAATCTATTTATATATATTAATATATTATTAGACTTACTTACTTTTATTGTTATGTTTGTTAGTTGGTATAGGAGTCTTTAGTGTTCTACTAATTTATTGCTTATCATGTATATTGTTTCTAAAAGGGAATCAATATAAAGCCTTAGTATAGTCTCTAAGATCATAAGTCTTGTTTTTCTATCCTCTAGTACTTTTTTATTCCTTTGGATATGGAGCAGAGTCTATTTACTGTAGATTATGATCCTGTTGGTTGATTTTTATTGGGATCTGTTAATTTTAAATTTTTTCTACTATAATTTTAGCTGTTCTTGTTATTATTAGCTTAGTAACATATAGACTTTGTTTCTTGAATTGGTTTGTGATATGTTAATTATTCTTATGAAATTCTTTGCATTTAAAGAGTGTTAATATTAATAGATCTAATATTATATAGCTAACTAGTATTTGATTCAAGTCTATTTATTTTTTCTTCCTATATATTATAATTTTACTATCTGATTCTATTGCCAGTTATTTGATGATTTTTTGTTTCTAATGAAAGAGAATTTGAAGTATTGTTACAAAAGTTGTTATTGATATCAATAAAAAAAGCTTACTATATTTATATATGAGTTTTAATTGGATCTATGTATATGATTTGACATAGGTCTTGAAATTATGTGGAGTTTTCCTTAACTACCTTTTCTTATTCTAAATAGTTACTATATGAGGGGTTTTGATAAGTCATTATTTATGAACTGTTCCTTGAATATGATTTTTTTTTCTCAGAACTTATCTATTTTGATTATACTATTCTTCTGAAGTTATATTTTTAATTGCTATTTTTTCTCCATAGAGTATAGTGCATATTGTTATATAATTTGTTATCTCGAATATAATATCCTATACCTTTGGAAAAAAAACTCTTTCTGCTGATCCACATTTTTTCAAAAAAAAATTTTTTTTTTGGTAATTTTCTTGAAAAACTTATAAATATTCTTCAATACAAAAGATGTCTTAGAGAACACAATCAAATACTTCCAGGCAATAAAATCTATATTACAATAAAAGAAAAAGTGTTTTGCTCAACTTAAAAAACAATTATCTCTAGATTATTTTTGTTTTTAGGAATGAGAAAAAACATCACAGTAGGTTTCTTAAGATCCAACCTCAATTCTATAAAGCTCTTAACCAGACCAGTACATGTTAATACCTTTTTAGATACTAAGATAAGTCTTAAAAACAATAAATTATACTGATAAATTGGTACATTCTCAAGGCTAACTGAAATTCAAGAAAACATCCCAGTCTCTTTGGTCAAACAGCTAAAAGATTACAACAATATAACATCAGGAAATTTTTTTGATAGAAATTTTCAAAGATCTCTATCTATTAAAAATTTTTCAGAAATTTTCAAAAAATTCTCAGAAAAACTTTAAAAATTTTTGAAAATTTGTACAACAAAAATAATTTTATTAATTTTAATAATAAAAAACTTCAGAAATATTTAAAGTGATAATATGTATATTAAAATAAACAATTAATTAATAAATATTCATTACATTTACCAAATCTTGGAATTATATGAACTATATTATCTATTGCTTCTATATCTACTAAATTATATATATTTATTAATTTAAGA
>CAJVPT010005249.1:0-12421 GCA_910592055.1 Acaulospora colombiana | reverse complement strand
AATTTTTTTAAATTTAAAGTTAAAAAATATTACTGAAAGGAAATATACTAGTTAAAAAATTTTTTATTAAAATAAAGTCATATTAATTTAAATATATTTAATTTAATTTAGTTAAATTAAAGCAGTTATAGTGAAACATGCTTTGAAACAAATTCTAAATGTACCAAATCAGTTTCAAGTTGTTTTTGCATTGAATCTGAATCAGATTCAATTTCAAATCAGATTTGGATTTGGATTAGGATCAGATTCAGAGCGGATTCAGATTCGGATTGAATCAAATCAAATCAAATTCAGATTCAAATCAGATCAGATCAAACTGTTATGGTTTTGAATCAGATCAGATCGGTTTAAAATGAATCAGATCCATATTCAATTCGTATTTATAAAAATCGGATTGGATCAAATCTAATTAAAATCTGATCTGATTTGATCTATTGTGATCACTAATATAAAGAGCTTGCTTATCAGTTATTTTCTTGTTTTTAAGAACTTTTATAACAGTATTGATTTCTTTTAAAACCCTTTTTTTGAGTTCGATTGTAGTTTTTTGATTGCCTGTCCATATTCCCAGGAATATTACTTGCTTTCCTCTATCTAACTTTTTAATTACTTCTTTGTTGATTCCTGTATGAACTTTTTCTAGGTAGTGGTTAGTATTATTAATAGTAACCAATACTGACTTGTTGCTATTGACCTGAGAGTCATTTGCTTTGTAAAAAATCCTTACTGTTTCTATGATCTTTTTTATATCTTCTTTTGAACCTTGCTAGTCATGTGATATTGTCTATGAAAACTATGACTGCATGTCTCAATTCAAGCTTTTTAGTAATAGTATTATTTAGATCAGAATTCTATGAGACTTCCATTTTATATCTCTATTCTATGTTTTCTTGGATTTTGTATAGCAAAGGATTATAAAAAATTCTTCACATCAGTGGTGAAATGGTTTCTTCTTAATATATTCTATCTCTTGTTCTTATTGATTTTATAAGGTTATTCTTGAATATTACTTTGAATTCTCTATTTTAGAACAAACATATCATGATCTTGATAAAACCTTTGGATACTTTGATCATTTCTATTGCTTTGGTTAATATTTCCAGGTTGATGATATCATATGCCTTGACTGCGTCTTGAAAGAGTATCCACAACTCTTTTTTGTTTTCTTTTGCATCTTTATAGATGTTATTGAGAATTTGAATAGGTTCTCTGTGCTTTCTTCTGACAATTCTGCATAGTTGAAATCTCTAAGGATATTGTTAATCTTATAAGTATTTCCCATTCTGGTGATTAGAATTTTGGCGAAGCACTTTCTGATAACTTCCAGTAATATAATTGGTCTTGTATTTGTCAATTTATACCTCTATAGTTTTGGTTTAGCTATTGGGTATATGTGGCTTTGTTTTTAATATACAGATATAACTTTTCATATTAAGAAGATATTCAACATCTTTTGTAAGTATTTTTTTTCTTCTTGACACAATTTCTTTGACATTTTATAGTTAATCTGGGATTTTCCTAGGACTTTGTTATTTGGAAGCACATAGAGAGTTTCTTTCAATTCTTCATTTGTAATTAGTTCTAGAAGATTATCATACTATACATTTTGGATGTACTGCTTAAAATCATATTCCTTTTTCCATTTTAAATAAGGTTATTAAAATTGGCATCACACTTTTTGAAGACCTCTTGATGGTATCTTTTTATTTCTTTTTCAATTCTTTTTTATTTATTGTTATATATTCTATACCATTTTGCTTGACTTTGACCTGGTCAAGTATTATTTTGCTTTTTTCTTTTTTTATTTGTTAACAAGTTTATTATCTTCTTTTGATTATGTTTGAGATTATTATATCTTAGTTCTAAAACTGATTTGATCTCCTCTCTTACTCTTTTGACTTTAAGTTTTAAGTTTTGATTTATAAACTTGTGCCCTTCTATTGTATCTTAGATATCTTTTTTCAAGGATATATAGTGAATGTTGGAGATGTTATATTGGATACAATAGTTTTCTATTTGATAATATAAATCTTAGGTAGCATTATATTTTTTAATAGTTACACTGAGCTCCTACATCTTTATTATTTCTTTTAATATCTCCACTTTCTTAAAGACTATTTTTAATTGAAGAGCTCTTCTATATCACATAAATTTTGTACTGTATTTGTATTGTTTCTCCTTATTTAATATCAGTTTTTTTATTTTTAATTTGTTAAAAGCTATCTTACAAATTAGATCTTTAAAGATTTTCCATATTTTATTTGCTAATAGTTCTCTTTCATCTTTATCAGGTTTCTTATTAAAAATAGACACCAAAAAAGTTTTGAGTTTATAGTTCAGGCTTTCTTGAAAGACTTGTTATTATTTGAGGGATATTCCTTTTAGATCAATTCTTCATATTTTGAATATGATGTGTGAGTTTAATAGTCTTGTTTCTTGTGAATAGATTATTATTATATAAGATTATCAAAAGCATAGTATGATCCCTTTTAATAATTTCTTTCATATCTTGATTGTTGAATTATAGGATTGTGTATTTTGCCAAGCTCTATGACATCCAAATGAAATCTATTTTACTACTGCTTGTGGCATCTTACCTTATAGGAGTTTTGTCTTTCTTTTACCATATTACCTGTATATTTAAATAATCCTATTCTTCAAAAAAGTTAAATAGAGGAATTTCAGGTCACTATGAGGATCTTAAACATATCCTGAATGAGGATGCTCTATCCTCTTATGAATTGTATGCTGTATTAAAGTCACTCATTAAAATTGTATAAAAGCCCTGCCCATATTTTTTTCTAATATAGCTTATTAGATTGTCTTATACTTTTTTATATCTATATCTATCTAATAGGATACAAATTTGTATAATACAAATTTTATTTTTTTTTGTCAACATATTGATAATGATCGTATAACTATTTGCCTTCTCTACTGATGCTACTTGTTTTTTGAGATCTTTTTTTATTAGTAGACTTATTCCTACACCATATGGGATATCTTTATTAGTACTATAGAAGTATTTGTATTCTTTCTGATTACTGAAAGCCCATTTTGCATTACTGTGTATTAGCTTAATCTCACATAATTCTATTACCCCTATGCCTTATTTGCTTATATCTTCTATAAGACTATATTGATTAGTTATGTTTGTAATACTTCATATATTATGTTTACCTATTCTTATTATCCTTTTTTCAATATCATTTTCCTTATCTCTGTTGTTACTTTGCTTTTCTTTTTTTTTTCTCTTTTTTGTTTAAAAAGTTAATTTTTTCACTTAATAAGAATTTTTGTGAATTCAAATTATCTAGTTGTATATTATTATACTCTTTTTGTTAATGTTGGCCCTTCTTTGAAATTTCTACTGAGAATAAACTGGGCTTATTTTCTCTCTTATTATCTTGGGCAACTGGTGTACCTTTTTAGGAGTGATGTGGTTCTCTTCTACTGTATTTTATTTATTTATTAGGAGCTGTTCTATTCTCTAATCTGCCTATTCTGTCACTTTACTTTTCTAAGTTATTTAAAATACAGCATAATGAATCTTTTTTGTTTTCTATTTTTGTATTTGATACATACTTGTCAAAGCTACTGTATTGACTAGTCCTTGGATTACCAATAGGTTCTTTATTGCTTCCTGTGACTGGGTTCTTAGGTTTTTTATTATTTTTTTATCTTTTCCTATTAGTTTGAATTCCATAGGATCTTCTTTGATCTCTTGAAAATAGATTTTTTAAGTGTTGCCTTCTTGGAGATTGATAATTCTTATTGTAAGAGAAGTAAGAACTAATCGATTTGTTGTCAAATAATAAGTCTATAGGTGTCTCATTGTCTATTTTAACTTTTTTACCTTGTGCTTTGGCTCTTTTTCTTTCAGTATCATAGATTTTTCATTTTTTGTGATTGTATTTTTTATACTCTATAATAAGTATAGTTCTTGTAAGAAAATATGTTATTTACAGGCTTTGTTGAGAGCTTTTCTTGATGCAAAGCATACGATTATGAAGTTTTGTTTCTTCAGTGTAAATAGGTTTTTTAGAGTGTAACATGCCTTTACTTCTGTATTATTGAGTGCCCTGGCTATCAAACTTAAGTAGAACTTATTTATACCTAATAGTTTTGTAAAATTTTTGTTTCTTTATATTAAAATGCCATTAATCTTTCTATCTGTCAATTCTTTCCTACAGAAAATGGCTCTAGTAGTTTCTGTTTCTAAGGGATCATCCATAATGTTTTTGGTTTATCTTGAAATAGCTATATCACTTGATATAAGCTTTAATTCTTGTTTTGTTTTGACTTTGTAGATATGTATATTTCACATTCCATTATATCTTTTTAGATATTTTTATAAGGTGTTGTGAAGTTTTGCATACTATATCCATTAGACTAATATGTTATATATTTTTTTTCTCTTCCTCTTTTCTTGATTGAAAGACCTTCTTGTCTAATATCTTTATATTTTGTATTAGGTTAGTAATCATGTTTTCAAGTTGTTGTAGACTGAAAGTTTCTTTCTTTCTATTTATTTCTTCTAAACATTCGAGAAGACCTTCTTACAGATAAAAACTCAACCATTCATTTTTATTGATAAATTCTTTATAAAGAAAGTTACATTTATTTCGTGACAATTTCAATATGCTACTCAAGTACACTTTAATCTCTTCTTCATTGTCTCCTGGAATATAGACTATTATTGCTCTTAATTTGTATTTGCCTCTTTTGTTTATGAAATAAAGATTTAGTGTTGGAGTTGCTTGCCTATTTCTTGTTGCATAAGAACTACACTTGCTTATATTATAACCTTGAATTTTACCTTTGAAAATTTCTGCTTCTATTTCCTCCTATTCTTGATCTTCCACTATTGTTATTTCATTATCTAATATTGATTCGCTTTCTACATCAGTAGTAATCTCCATTGGAATGAATGGTGTTTTTGTTGATTTTTCTTTAATTATATCCAGGTATCTATCTTTTATATAGGGTTAAAACAAATCTTCTTCCTTTTCCTTTCCTTCATATCAAAGAAAGGTGATATGTTGTATAAGAATTCATTCCTTGTAAAATGTTATATTATTTATTCCTAGGATTTTGGTAATAATGTTGTCCAGTATGGTACATGTTTCTGGAGCATTTGCCATCATGCCATTATGATTGGTGATACCTTTTTGTTTGGTTATTTGTTGCATAGTCCATAGTTTACCTATTTCATTATGCTTTTTTGCCAATTGGACTAGTGTGTTAATAATATCAAATGACTATCTAGTATAGTGTCGAAGCAAGAGAATATGTGTCTCTTTATAAACATATCAATGTCTCATTCAGAATTTTGTTGCAGAGGAATTCCTTTTGCGATCATTTCACATCTAATTGAAATTATATATGATGTAAAACTTATTAAACCGCGTGTGTATTTAATACTAAACTATTGAATTAACTTACGTAATCCTAATTAAATCGAAAATGAATGCAACATCAGCATTTGTGTGATCTTCAGTAAATAATAGGATTTCTTCATGAAGGTCTTTATCATCATTTTCAAAAGTATCTTTATCCTCAAAGAGATCATCAGATTCTTCGGGTGATTTTTCTTTAATATTGTTTAATATTTTTTGCAGTTCAAGAATTGCGCCGTGTGTGCCCTTGGGCCTTACAATTTCACCAATGATGCGAAGTTGATTACCATCAAGCTGAAAAACAAAAAAATTTAAGAATATTTCAACTAAAAATTAAAATACTTTAATCTTCATAATATACTTTTGCTAAAGAATATAGATATTTCTCTGCCATAGGTTCCAAGATCGTCCAATTTTTAAGAGAAGCTGAAATTATTGTATTTAATTCTGATAATTCATTTTCTGATAAAAGGTTCGTGATTCTTTGATCAGATAAATCAATGATTTTCCACAAGATTGGACTTAAAAAAAAAACTTATTAGAATATGGATACCACAAATAACGAAAAAATCAGCATTTATCAAAAAACATTTACTCTAATAACAATTCGTGTCGAATTTTTGGATCATTATTAGAAAACATTGTGGAAGTTAACGATTGATGCTCCCGTGCTATTTTATCTAGCCAATCTGGTTTTGGTGTACTGAATTCCCACTCAATCGGAGGTTCTTCAGCCTACGAATACATCCAAAAAGTTCGTGGGTCAGTTTGTATAACATGTTTTTGCGCTAAAAATTAAAATAAATATAAATACCTCGATTGAATACTCAAGTATTCGTAGCTCGTCTTGTCCACGTTGATAATACTCTCTCTCTCGCGATAAATGCTAGTAATATAATAAAAATGAGTTAGAAATAAAGTGGCATTGATATCCAATAGCATATCAGACAGTGTATTCATGCACCTCATGCCGACTACGTTTTTTATTTGACGGGCCTGCTTTGTTGTCATCGTCATCCTGTGATCTCTTTTTTTTTATATCTGTCGTTCCTTGCAACAGCTCTGATAATTTTTGCGACGAATATATTGCTTTTTGAGAGGAGTATATCTTTTCTTCTATATGCTGGACCCTCTCTGTGAGTTGCAGATCGCAGTAGCGCTCGTAGAAATTGTGGTACCATTCCTTACAACACTCTAGGATTGACACTCCTTCAAAAGTACTGAAATTTGTTAATTCCTTGCAAAACGAACTTATACTGACGGGAACTTTTTTGCTATTAGTTTTTGAGATAATGTCGAGTGAATCAATCCAATCTTCATAAACAGTGGTCCAGGTTGGAATTATATCTTCGGTCTCCAAACGATAGTTTAGGTAATGTTTAAGCTTCCAGTCTTGGGCACCTACTTTTTTAAAATAATCATTAACATCTAAATAATCAGGTGCCAAAAAATGTACGTGGATATTCGATCTTAACGTCGCAGTCATTTTTTTATTCTTGTCAAAAGCGCTTATAACGCGATCGATCGAGTTTATATTCTATATCACATGATCAGTAACGTGTTAGGTTAAAAAATGATTTTGCCTCATTGCTTGTATTTGTATTTTTGGGTAATGTAACTATGCTGAAGTTTCTCATGTCTGCCGGTCTCAGGCGGTGAGAACTTCCCTTGTGTCTTTGGATACTTAGGAGAAGCCATAGCTTCATGTCAGCCGGTCTCAGGCGGTGAAGTGATGAGTTACTTGTAACTAACAACTGTTTGCGTCGGCCGGTCTCAGGCGGTGACAGTTGATTTATTGATTTTGCCGAAGTTTCTCATGTCTGCCGGTCTCTGGCGGTGAGAACTTCCCTTGTGTCTTTGGATACTTAGGAGAAGCCATAGCTTCGTGTCTGCCGGTCTCTGGCGATGAAGCTATGAATCGGTGAATATCCAAGTTATTTCTTGGTAGTCACAACCCTTATAACACATATCACACGGTTAAAATTTATAAACCCGATCAGAGTGAAATAATAGGTGCTAAAAATAAGGATGGTATTTTTTATGAGCATTATGTCCGAAATGTTTATACTTAGCGAAGTTCATATTAAAACGTATTTCTAGTCTCTATGTGGCAAAAATTAGGTTACATGCGGAGCCTTTAGTAAAACTAAAGATATAAAAACCTCGGATGCGGATCATCTTTAGCACGGATGTGCTAGCTTCCCAGCTATTCCATAAATGAGTTCTTATCTCATTAATATGCGCAGATTGAACGGTCCGATTTTATATAAGTTTCACCAGTATTGAAATTATAATAATAACCTTCATCATCTTCGTTAGAAAATCCACAGAACCCATCATCATCTTCCTCTTCGTCGTTATCGTTGGAGAATTCATCATCATCGGCGCCCTCATCACAAGAATTTTCATCATCAGAGGGTTCCAGATTAAAATCTAAAGAACTATCGGGTGCACTTACAGTACCTGTATCTAGGCTTTTGAAAAATTTTCTAAAGACGTGGGAGCTTAGTTTCAGGTAGAGATGCGGATGAAGTACTTACCTTGGTCTCAGTCTCCAGTAAAGATTTGATATTCTCACCTTTATCATCAAACGAATTAGAGGTATGGGACAATGAGAGCTTACCTCAGTTTCAGGTAAATCATCTGAAGAATTGTCCTGATCATCGGCATATTCTATATCAGGATTTTTGGTGAAGTGGTCTATAATCGTTTGAATATGTAAATTAGTAAACCTTGAAATAGTATCCGCGCTATAAGTTTTGATATATTGAATTTTATCTATTCCTATTTTTTCGAATAAATTATCAATTCTTAAAGCCTTTTGCGTTTGCTTACACAAATTTCCACGCTTGGTAGCAGGGAGTTGCTTGATAATAAAATCGCATATTCGACCCTTTGATTTTTTCTCACCAATTCCATCATTGATCATAAAATCTTTAACCATGTTTTCGAATCTTTTAGCATAGAACCGCCAACACAAAATTTCTTTTCGATTAGCTTCGACTGCGTCTATTTCTGCATCGCACGCATTTTGATATAGACAGATAATATCTTGGGTCTCTGAGTCTCGTGTTATTCCGGAATTGTCACAATTTGGACGAACATTGTTCGCTGAAATTTTGATCGTATGATTTGTTTCAGGAGAAGGGATACTTTGTGTTTTTTGCTTGATAGATGTTGATATTTCTTGTATTAAATCTTGCTCACGTGGAATATTAGGTGTGTTATTCTCAGGAGTCGAGGGCGTCTCCTGATCCCGAAGTTTCATTTCCCTAATTCTCCCCATTATCTCTTTCCTTATACCGCAAATTCATAAATTCATTTTCTTCCTTCTCTTCCAATGATATAGTTTTTGCAGGAATGGGAGACGTGGGGGTTGACAAATCCTGGTATATATCAGAATTGCCGGAGGCAGTCACTTTATCGCTAGATGTGTTATCAGATATATTAGATGTGGGGATATCATCCTCTACCGATTTGGAACTAGTACCAGTAGATTGGCGTACTTCTTTCTAAGCTCACTAATTTCGAATATAAGCTTGGTATTTAGATTGCGTATCTGTCATCATTTTATATAGGGTGCGAATATATTCAATTCTTTATCATAAAGATTTAAATTCACGTAACGAGAATCGCTGGATTAAATACAATAAGTAAAAAATGACAAGAAATTTCAGCGAACAATGTTCGTCAAAAAATGCCAAGAAAAAATAAAAATAAATTAAGAAAAAATTTTTATTAATATATGATCATCTAACCCGACTCTTCTGCGAGATTACTCGATGACCTGTGCTTTTTTACCACCCTCGATTGATTTCCACCTTGTAAAACTTCCACCGGTTTCCGCACCACCTCCAACAACCAGATAATATGAGAAAGCACTTTCTTTACCTTGGCTTTCATATCAGCATCATCATACACAATAATTACCGGTTTCGATAGTTTGAACTTCGGTTTATCTTGTTCATCCAGCGAGCATTTCATAAAGTAGAATTTTTCGGCATCGGTGACTATCCCAAAAACTTTTCCAACTTGTTGGTTCCTCCTCCACCTCACTAGCCTTGCGCTTATGATTCGACAAAGAGGACTCGAGCTGAACTGCACATTGGGCAACGCCTTTAACAAAATCTTCTTTCTTAACTTCTGTGACCCCCACCGTTTTTGCTGTTCGGCGTAAGTCAACTGCGAAATCGACAGGACCATGCCCATTCGGACCAGAAATATTCTTTTGAGGGCGGATCTCAAACATTCCCTTGAAGTTATTCGCTCCAGCAAGCAGGTATTAATAGACGTATATAGATTTCGTGGCATCTATCGATAGCAAATTGATTGGGGTGTTGTCAAGGCGGGAATTTAATTCGATCATGAGATTTTCAAACGATTCATGCGATGGTTAAACACCACCACACGAAAAAACCGGGAATACAGCCAATGTTGGATCCACCGTTTCACCACTAAGACCGTACAGCTCGAGAGTCCAATCTGAGAAAGCTTTTGAGGGAGTCTATGAACACGGTAAACTTGAGGTTATTCTTTGATACCAGCAACCGGAGCATTTCACACAATGCTTGATCGTTTCGAGGTGAGTATTTCCCGCTGTCGCATACAACGTTGAATACCGCTCCATCATTTTCAAGAGCCGGTGTTTGATACACAACACGTATAGAATCTTTGAGAATTTCTTACGTGTTCGATATTTACGGTCCACTTGAATCCTTTTGTCCGCTTTGGACTCACGATAACGTCGAACTCTGCAACATAATAGCTGGGTTAGTAAAAAATAAAATGTAACAAAAACCGTTACAATGGTAACGATCAGAAATAAATTTTGCCAAGAAATTTCGCTGACTCAGGTCAGGAAAAATTTTTGCTGGAAGCAGATCATATCATTTGAAACACGTACCATAAACAGACTTGCTGAGCAATTCCTGTAACGAAGCAAGTTTCTCCTCTAATTCTAACACCTCTTGACTCGAAGTGACGGTTGACGCGGGCGATTCGACAATGATATGTATATGCCTCTTGAGTGGCTTCTCGGACCAGTAATCCTCTACATCTCGGGTTGCAAGGAGTTCGTCTCCGTCATTGAGTGATAGATTGCTCGGCTGATCGTCGTGATCGTCAGGAATTTCCACCTTCCATGGCTTGAGATCTTTGGCGTCAACACCAGCGAAATTTTGTGTATTTTTCGGCTTGATAGCGTCTTTAATTCACCAACAGTCTCGTCCTTGCTGACCTTGACGGGGAAAGCATGTATTACTGCTGGTGAGTTTCCTTGGATAAAAAAGAGTGATAGACATATCGACTTATATAGCATTTTTTGCAAAATGTTATTGGTGCAAACTAGGGTGGCCGGAAATAAGCACCATGCATATGCGGCCCTTTTTTCGCATATTATATGCGACCGCATATTTGTCACCTTATGCTTATCCAGCATATCAGACGCATATCTAGCATATCAGTTATAGCATATTATATAATTTGCGCAGTTAGCGCAATTTTTCTGATCATCTATTAAAAAAAAATGATTACCGCTAGTGAACCTCAACGAGAATGTGATCTTTATCGAGAAAATTTTTACATAGAAGGCAAAAAACTATTTTGTGTTTTTTGCAACTGTGTAATAAATCATGAAAAAAATTTTTCAGTTGACCAACATTTGAAAACTGAAAAACATAAAAATATAATAATAAAAAAACCATACAAAGAACACATCAACTTACACTTACGGATTCAGTTGATTCAGCAAGTGATCATGAAATGATTAATGTAGATCTGGTTCGAGCATTCACTCAAGCAAACATACCATTAGAGAAAATTGATAAGCTTAAGTTATATTATATTATATTATATTATATATATTTTTCTAATTTATTTTTATTATAAATAGGAGGTATTATTGTTAGATCTTTATCAATTGTATATAATATAGAATTAAAAAATTTAAAAACTGTTTTGATAGAACAAGCAATTTCAATTACTGTTGATGAATCAATTGATAGTTGTGGGCATACAACGGTAAATATTTTGTTTGGTTTTAAAAATTTTACAAAACTTGGTAGAACTGAGCATTTGGTAATTGTAGATAATTCATCTATTGCACAATTTGTTATGCGTACTATTCATTTTTATGATATTTCTTTTGAAAATATTATTTTATTCATTTCAGATAATGCTTCATATATGTTAAAAGCTTTTACTATTTTATCTCCTTTAATTCCACAAATGAAACATAATTGTTGTTTTGTATATTTTAAATTTGGTGAATAATACTTGGATAAAATTTAATAATTTTAAACCATTAGAAATTGCTATTTAAAATATTAAAACATCTTTTGTTCAAAATAATTCTTGTAAAAGAAGATGAATTTCTTTTTTAAATTTATTTTCCTTTTTTGATAATTCAACTTTATCTCCTTTACCTACAAAAACTAGATGGAATTCTTGATTTAATTTTATTTTTTTAATAAAAAAACATTTGCATTATTTGAAAGTTTTTTTTCTTCAAGAAGAAAATACAAATAATGAAAGCAAGGTAGTTAAAGAATTAATATTAATATTTAATAATTCAACAAATACTTTTATGTTTGAAATTTTAACAATATTTATTGCATTTAATGCAAAAAAGTAAGTTATTTATATTATAATTTTAATTAATTAATTAATTAATTAATACTTATTTTTTTATTATTATAGTCTTTATAATAGTTTAGAATTTTTTAAAATTTGTAACAAACCTATAGTACATCTTGTGTTTACAAAATTTTATTTACTTGAATCTCATTTACAATCAGGTACAGTTCAACCTCCAATTGGTAGTAAAATGAATATCAAATTTAATTCTTTAAATGTGGATTCATCAATATTTTGAAAAATATTTTGCAAAGCTTTTCAATCAGCATTAGATAAGTTTAAAAAACATATTGATCATTATTCTATATTACTATTATTTAAAGCTATTCAATGTTTTAATCCTCAATTTATACAAGTTAGTTAAGCAAGATATAATATTCAAAGATATA
>CAJVPT010005248.1:0-12423 GCA_910592055.1 Acaulospora colombiana | reverse complement strand
AGAGAGGTTATCTCTATTGAGTTTTGTTTGGTAGTAGACTGGTAGTATATCCTAGAAATTTTCTTTATAATAATACTGCATAAATACAAATAAAACAAGGTTGAGCCAGTGTCAAAAAAAAAAAAAAAAAAAAAAAAAAAAGAATATATAATATAGATAATAAATAGCAAAACAGACTTCCAAAGAATTATACATACTGCTAAAGAATTCTACCATATAAATAATATTAAATTAATCCCATAAATCACAACTAATAATCATCAATAGTTCAAAAGAAAATTTCCAACAAGGAGTTATAATGAATAAATAGAAAATTAAAGGGCATCTTTTCAATATATCAAACAAAATTCTAGGAGTGTAGTATAACAGTTTAGGATAGAAAGACTACCAGAAATATCTTATAAGACAGAAAATAGCCAATACACAAACACTAATAGACATAAAGAAAGTTATTAACAAATAAGCTAAATACAAAATCAATTATGTACTGATTCCTAATATTAAATATCTGTATAATAACATTATACTGATAAAACAAACATACAACCAATTAATAAGTAAAATAGTCTCTATCTTTAAATATAAAATAGGTCTTACAAAAATAACTTCAAATAATATGCTATACAATAAATATGAGTACTATATAATGTACATCTGGAACAAACAGATACAGTTATATATTAACAATTAGTACACTAGAATTAATAAACAAAATATCATAGTAGACATTGCAAAACACCAACTCCAAGTACTACAGAACATATATTGATCTATTAAAAAAATTTATAATAGTATATAGGCCCTCTTCCTAGAACTAGGTAGGACCTTTATCCACAATACAATTTGATTATTCAGAATATATAGTTTCATTTTTCAAAAAATGCAATACAGTAACTTTAAAACTATTATAGAAATGAATACCACTATTAAAGAAATTACAGATCTGAAATTCTATAAAAAAATCTATCCTAGTCTAAAAAAATATAATATTATGTTCACAGGACAACTCTTGAACAGTAATAGAAAGAAATCCCTTAAATAGTATCAAATAATTAGACTGTACAATAGAGTCCTACCTGGCCTAATCCAATCTGGTTCTTTACTTTTCAACAATAACTATAAGATTGATTGCTAATTACAAATACCCAACAATAAATAAAAATCAATTTTTTCTTCCAATACACATCCATAATCAAAACAAATACTATAATACCATACTGAATCATAACAGAGATTAACAACACAATGGTAATTGAAAGAAAACAGAAAAGAATCAATGACAATAAGATTATATACAGATATTACATCTAAGAATCCAATGCATCCCCATTAATGGAATATATAGGATACAATATCAATCAAAATAGACAATCAATCTATATATCTTCGACATTTCAAAATGAGACACAATAATAATCTCTATATAACAAACTAGAACCTCTATATAAACTAACAAATCAGATACTATCAAACTCAGAAACAGAGTCTCATCTAAGTTGATTAGTACAGTACTTCAAGAATATCCTCAATAGATAAGGATAGAGAGTGAACAAGAAACAACTATCCAAGCAATTGAAGAAGATCCAGCACAATACACCTGAATAAGTTTCTCAAAATATCCAAGTTAGTTATATATGAATTAGCAGATATATCAAACAGATACAAGACAAAATCAATTTCAAAATCCATACAGGTCAATTTTTATTATAACATCAAAAAAGAAGTTACATAGGCTTTGAATAGATAATTATAATTAGGTAAACTAAAAAACATGTTTCTAAGGACAAGTGAAAAACTTCCTTTCATTAACTAGAGCTGAACTAGTGGTTATCTTGACAGTTACCAGTATATTATATCTATTTAGCAAAATCAATATATATACAGATAGCCAGGTTACAATTAACAGTATTTATAAAGTAACCCAAACTGACTATATTACCAATTTAAAAAGATAATAAATCTTGAAATCATATAACAATTAAAAGATCTAATCAAGAAAAAATACCACAAACTTAACTTTATCAAAATAAAAGCACACTCAGGTAACAAATACAATAACTGTACAGACCAACAGGCAAAAGTAGATACAATACTATAAATAAAATCAGGGAAAAAGAATATTAAAGTCCATCTTATATTAAAGTCTGTCCTATATAAAACCCACAATTCATATTCATCTTGCAATGAAACAATAGAACTCTAGGCATCCTATAAAGAAAATAACTCAAAAACTTACAAAAGCTACACATCTTATAAGATAAAGACTACTCAATAGAACAAGAAATAAATTCAATGATAGAATCATCAAACTAATCTACTGGTTAACAATAATGTTCCTATTGCAATTAATATAAATAAGTAAATAGCAAATTAACTGGGAAACTAACAATAAAGAAAATTTAATCTGTGCCTCTGGAACAAAGAACTATCTACTAAAGCCAAACTCTATGCTTGACTATCAAACATATATATAGATAACAAATATATCAAATATGGAAGAAAAGAAACTAACACCCACTTATTTACATGTCTTGAACAACAATAAAAAACAAAAGAGCAGTTAGAAACTTTTATTATTATGAAACTAAGACAACATGGCATGATAAAAGATCATAAAACACAAATATCCAAATATAGAGACAACACATTCCTAAAGTATATCAAATATCTCAAGATCACAATTAAAGGTGCAATACTAAAAGAAACTCATCACATAGCAACACATTGCATCCCAGACAAATGAATTAGACTTTGCTGCCTCAAGAAGATTAGACAAGAAATGAACCAATACCTCCATCAAATTTGGAAATCAAGATATGAAGACTTCCAGAAATGGAAAACTCAACAAGAAATCACCTCCAAATACAGTACACTAATCAAACATGACTGGCTCAATGAAGTGGAAAACCATATTAAAGGCCAATACATTGATCTGATCAACAGTTATATCAGGGAATACACCATGAACATCACACACCCACCCATTTTCAAAATTTTATATAGCACTAGTCCAGCCTTGACAGGTTAGCTCCCTTCCTTGGGTGGCAACAAGCCACAAGGTGAAGTATTCCTATCGAACTGAATTTGGTTAACATGATAGTTTTAGCATAAACCACATATGTACATCTCTACTTAATCCAAATAAAGTAAGGCTGAGCCAGCTATTAAAAAAAAAATTAGGAAAAAGATTAATATTACTCGAAATCGAGCACGAGTAAGTGGTACGTAGTAACAAGTATATATTAGATCGGTCTAAAATTATGATCAAGATACATGAGTTATTTGATAACACATAATAACGTTTTGCTTCCGCAAATGACACATAAACCACATTCTAATCATCAAACCCGTGATAAAGTCTGCCCGACATTCAATCGTTCACATATGACCTAATGACAGAAATTGGTCACGGTTGTCAACCCGACATTTAATTGTTTGCATATGACCTGACAACGGAAATCAACCACGATAACCAAATCGGTATACAAATATCGATATCGAATTTGGATCCCCAAATTTAATACAGAAGAGGCGCGGCGCATACTCACTGTAGACTATGATAGATATGACGACATAACCCGGTATACAATATATTGCTATCGAGTTTAGGTATCTAAAAGGATAATAACTCAATGAAGAAGGGGTGCTACTCACTGTAGACTATGATTTATATAGAAATCACATTAATTTAATGTTACAATCGCTAATACAGTAACGACTTATTCTAATAATAAAATATAAAATTAACATCAGCCTAATATACAAAAGACATTATAGGCAGTAGACTATTTACCAGTCGATGTCGAGAAAAACAATTCAGCCGTACGACAATTCATAGTATAGGGATATCATTAGTAGACTATGAATCGGTCGGTGTCGAAAAAAACAATTTAGTCGTACGACGGTTCATAATATATATACTATATATTATGAACCGACTTATGTATACAGTATATAATGCTTAAATATATTTAGCACTAAGTGATATATTGTTAGATTAAATGCATATTATTAGCTTGATTGAAAAAAAATTTTTTTTAAAACATTTTAGCTATATATATGAAGATATTATTTAATTTATAAATATGCTAAAATTTTTTTTAAAAAAATATAAAGATATTTATTAAAATAATTTTACAGTTATTTAAAGAAATATCTATAGTAAAAATAATTTTATTTTAATATAATAGTAAATAAATAAATAAAATATAAATATTTAAGTTTTAAATATAAAAATTATAATATTGTTTATTTAATTTATCTGTTAATACTGTTATAGTTTTTTTATTCTATAGCAAAATTATTAATAGATAATATTTATTAATCTATTTAAAAAAAGTATGTTCAAAAGTTTTGTTAAAAATTCCAGAAAGTTTTTCCTTAAAAAAAAATAAAAAATAATATAGTACTTATAAATTTTATAATTTTAAACAATTAGATGGTTCTACAAATATTTTGAATTATTTATTTACTATAGTTTATATAATAGTGTATTAAAAAAAGAGTGTGTGCGTGTATCAAATGCTTTCGAAATATTTTAATAACTTGCAACAGAAATTTTAATACAAGTATTTAAAAATTTAGGTGTTTTAATGCGAAAGTAATAAAACCAAACATAATAAAGTAAATAAAATGGATAATATATATATATAAACGAAGTAAAAGGATCTATTGTTCTTTGTAAGAGATACGCCAGAGTAGCTCAATTAAAGTATAATTATCAATATTAATTGAAACTCTACTATTGAAAAATACGGTAATCAAAAAATGTAAATTCATGATTCACTTAAGAATAAACGAGCATTCTGCATTTAAAAAATTGAACTTCTAAATATTTTGATTGTAGAAATTTGTATAAATTAAAACCATAAAAGTAATAGGTTAATGTGAAGAAACAAAACGTCTCAGAAGATAATTTTTTGCACGAGAAGTAAAATTAATTTATGCAAAAATGAATATTATGAAAGAAAATCCAGGAATAGAACAGCGATATGATTTTTGGAAATACATACATAATATAATCTATAAATATGATGGTCCCGTACAGTATGTTGGCTTATAAAAAATCACCATATTTACAATATCAGAGTATCAGGCCTTGATTGTGCCTTTTATTAATTATTATATTGTTTTGCTACAATATGGTTGCAAACGAAGCGGAATGAATTCAAATAATATATATATATATATAAGTATGATAAGCTTTTAGCTTAATTTATCATTAGAGAAGAAGAAATATAAACACTTTAAATAAGGGGAAAAACTTCGTTTAATTAGACGCAATGAAAGAAGTGATCCATTAAAATTGACTGGAAAACAATCATCTTTACATATTGATTCTTCATTGCGAGTGGATTTATCACGCAGTGTACCTATTATCTAATAGCCGACTATCATGTTCGCATTTATTCGTTCGATGAAAAAAGGATACTTGACAAAATGGAAATGAGAATGGATTCAAAGGAAAAGTTCGCCTGCGCAACATTCAAATTTCGAATACATAGACTCGTATTATGTACAATACTGTACCGAGTCAATTGGTTTTTTTTTTAAAAAAATAATGATTGGAATTCCGATGTGAGCGTCTCCAATGTACATTTTTGAAGAACATAATCAAATAGGAAAGGGTTGTATCTAGCATAATAATATTCATTGGTTTCCCATCATATTTAGATTTTAAGGCCCTTGTTGATTTTTTTTTTTTCTCTTTTCAGAGTTTATATTTTTCATGGATCACTGGATCCGGTATATAATCTGCAAATCCATGCATTGAAATTATTCCTGAGATTTTTTTTTTTGGTTTTCATTCATATAGAGATTACTATTTCCCATTATTTGACTTTGTTCGCGACATTGGAGAATATGTTTCGCGCAGTTAATATGACAAAAAGATTACGCGGAAGAGAATGTCATTTGAATTTCAAGTATTACTTCTTCAAATATAAATGTGTGGAATGGTTATTTCTCCAAAGTTCAGCTACGCGTTTTCAAAATTCGAATTATAATCGAGGAAGAATAAAAATGAATAAAGTTGGCTTCGACCAATTATATGCGATATATGGAAATATCTTGCGGAAGGAGCTAGCGATCTTCGATAAATCGGTATATATATGGGGATATGTCAGCAGAAATAGCGTCAAAAGACTTTCAGAAATGAAAAAAGAGTACTATTCAATGGTTCTCTTCACATATAAGCAAAAACGGAGTGAAAGACCCTTAAGACACAAGAAAGAATTCATAAATATCACACTCGAGAATTATCTGATTTACCAGTTCGTCAAAAATGCCATATAATTTTTTTTTCTTGTGTCAATGGTTCAATTATTTTTTATTCTTCAAATATTTCCGCTGCGTAGTTCTCAATCGAATTTCGTTTTTCTTCCAAAATCATTTTTTATTTACCGCTACTTTTCTTATTTTATTTTATTTTTATTTTTTTCTCGTCGACCGTCGCAACATAGTCGACTTCATTTTGCGTTGACCTTTTCTTTCGTTTTTAACTCATTACGATTATCTTTTAGCATTTATTTTTCATCGTTGTAAGTGCGAAAAAAAATAAATAAATATTGACAAATATAAATAAATAAAATTTTTAATACTATGCAATATATTGAAAATAAGAATGTTTTAAAAAAGTTCTTTATATCAAGTTATCTTATACACTTGCTAAATCAAATGGAAATATTTTGGTCCCAAGTTAAAAATTCAGTCTAGTAACAATATAGGAAGACAAAAGCATAAAAGTGTCATCAAACATGTTGTTTTATCAACCTTAGCATCCATCTATTACGTACATGGATTTGCGATGCAAATCTCAGGTGCAACGGTTCGATGATGACACTAGTGAACGTGAAGTTTGAACAAATTACTGTAGTACCAAAATTCTAAAATAGTACGAAGTATTTTGTATACAGTATTTATACGTTCAATCAACATCAAAAAATCGCACGCGTTACTTTGGCGGTTGACCTGACCCTGTATCATTGTGAGCTGTATTTCTTTCGCTATGCATGTGGAGAAGGATCAAGGCTTTCCCCTTATTGTCTGCCTTACACGCGCATTAAATTAACATGACAGGACACAATAAAAAAGAGAATCAGGTCAATTTGGGTTATAGAGAAATGAGCTGCAATGCAATAAATGTTTTAAACTTTCGATGAATAACAAAAGGAATTGAACTTACATTACCAATTTCGTTTCTAAATCCTCTTTACCGCTTCTCGGAAAATGTTTTGGGAAAGGAAATAACAAAAGCATTATGTGATTAAATGTACAGTCGCTATATAAAGTAACGCCCATAATTATGTTAAAAGTTACACGTATAATATTACCCATTTTTAATATGAAATCACGGGATATTTATCTTTTGTAACTTTATCAATATCGTATCACTCTATTGCATAAAAAAATGACCCCACCCGTACCCAATTGACTGATGTTGATAAGGGTAAAATTTTAGCTTTTATCGGGATTTCGAATGCCACACAAATTGCAAAAGAAGTTAAGCGAGACTCAACTACCGTGCGTTGTTTTATTAAAAAATACAAGAAAACTGTCAGTATTAAAAATTTGCCATATTCAGGAAGGTCGTCGATTCTAAATGAGCAAGAAAAACATGCACTTATCTTTGAAGCCATGAAAGAACATCCTCTACCATTACATGAAATTGTCAGCAAGTTGGAGCTTAACTGCAGTTTGGCAACTGCTAAAAACATATTGCATAAATCTAGACTTCACTCACATATCACAGCTCCAAAGCCTTTTATTTCAGAAAAAAAAATGCAAATGCTTGTGTCAAATAGTGTGAAAAATACAAAAATATGACTGTTCGTGATTGGACCAAAATTATTTTTTCAGATGAGTTTAGTGTAGAAATAGGCAAATATTCATAACAAACAAGAGTCTGGTGATGTACAGGTTAAAGATTTAAAGCAGACTGCTTAGCTCCTACCTTTAAAAGTGGACAACGATCTATAATGGTGTGGGGATGTTTCGTGGGAGGGTTAAAGGGACTCTTAATTTTTTGTGATAAGTATAAAGAGAAAAAAGAAAGAATTACTTCAAATATTTATATTATTATTCTAAAAGACAATTTATATATTTTCTCGCACTTAATTATAGAAATGACTAGAAAAACATCACTATTCCAACAGGACAACGTGCTGATTCACACTGCAAAAAATAACCCGCAATAGTTAGATGAGAAAAAAATTAAAACCATAACTTGGCCAACCAATTCTCCAGACTTGAATCTAATAGAGAAAGTATGGAAGTTGCTTAAGGATAAAATTCAGAACCACGTAGATTTTCCAAAAATTATAGATGAGCTAAAATTAGCTTTAAAAGAAAAATGGGAAAAGCTCGATATTTCCATTTTTGAAAATATTGTTGCCTCCATGCCAGGAAGGGTAAATGATGTGATAGAGACAGAAGGAAAAGCAATAAAATATTAATATATTGTATATAATAAATTTCACATAAATTAAAAAAATTCAAAAAAAATGTGTGTTATTCCAATCTAATATTCACTTAAATAAAGGATCAATTAGATTGACCTATCTAATGTTACAAGTGGTAGCAAAGAAAACTTCTTCTAAAATTCAAGTAAAGCAAAAAGAATATTCAATCAGAGAACTCTTTTGAAAAGAGAATGATTTTGTTTTTTAACTTTTTTAGTGGAACCTTGAATTGTTTCTTTTTCCTAATTATTAATCTGCCTTTTTCTTTTAACTTAGCAATTTATGGTTATTAGACAATTTACTGTGACAAACAGTTAGTGATGAATCTAGAAGATAGAGATATATATCAATCCTTTAAGGAAGTAAAATATTGTCCCCTAGACCTAACTTAAAGTACTTCAATATAATAATAAATTAGTTATTATATAAAAAAATCTAATATTATAGATAGTTATAAACTTCTTAATAAAGATTAAACCATGTGATATAATTGTGAATTAAAAAAATTATTGATTTATATTATTAAAAATTTTAAAATAATTTTAAATTTTTTAATAACTAAATTAAAAAAACTATCAAAAAAAAAAACTCTTTTCTACAGATCATTTTTTTATTAAAAATTTTCTTTTTAGATATTATAGAAAATAAGAAGAAAAGTGAATAAAAAGATAAGTTTTCCTAGAGAATGCAAGAGCTCATATACCTAGAGTAGGCTTAACTACAATAAAAACATTCTAGTAAAGGTAATACAAGACTACTATACAAAAAAACCTATATAAAGATAGCAAAGATAAACTCAAAAAATAATAAATAAATAAATAAACCCTTTTAGAAAATATCAGAAATGAACAATTAAGGTATTAAAATGTTATAAGATTATATTCACAGGTAGAGAAACTATCAGAAAAAGGAAAACCAATTAGAAATAACTATCTTGAAGTGACAAAGTAAAAGAAATGATCACACAAGATACACAAACTGATAACAGTAATAAAAGTAGGAATATTCAAGAAATTGAACAAAGTAAAGACTTTTCTACTTTATTTATAGCAGCAAGAATAGATGACTCAGACATAAAAATGAAAGAACCAAGCAACAGTAGCTAGACAAAATCTAAATATAATAGATAGTAGCATAAAGTCTTTCACAGAAATATATTAATCAATAGAGTAGACAAGCCCAGACCAAAATCTCCTATTGATTCAACAACAAGATTCAGAAAAGAAAAAGTAAAACAAGCATTAAAGTATTAGAAATTCTAGGAAAAATAATCAATCAAAAAAATGCACACATCACAAAAAGCTTGAATACTCTCATTGCCTTCTTTTTATCTACAGCAAAGAAAAAAGAAGAGAGAAACTCATTATTACTATTTTCAGTGATTATTATATTGCAAAAGAAGTATGCAACACTACCTTACTTGAAATGGATAGGGCTTATTTCAATATATAGCTTTCACAGCCTCTAGACCAAATAAAGAAAATAGTATCAGAATATAGAATATCCCCTAAACACAAAATTTATAGAGATACAATAGACCTTTACAAAATTTAAAAAGATCACAAATATCTACATATATATATATATCAAATATAGCAATCAACAATTATTATTTATATAGATAAACAAATAACAGAAAATTTGATTACCAAATGAAATATCCTATTATGATCAGACTCAGTCAGAATTTTTGATGTACAATAGGACATGGATCAAATGAATATATGTAGAAATATTATAGTCAAGTTAACAAATCTTTCACCCAATACTATTGCTTTTGATCACAGACTAACATATGAATAAATTAAAGTTAAGATACGTTATATTCCTAGACATTTATTATATAAATAAGGCAGTTTACAATTATTGAATTTATGAACTATAAAGACCTAAAACACAATAATATAAAATATTGTATTGAAGAAACTCAAGCAGAATGAAACCAATCAATATAAAACTATATTATCTATGGAAGTGTAATACACTTAGTCTCTCAATATCCAATCAAAGAAAGAAAAATACCATGGAACTAGTACAACACAAAACAAACTAATAGGTTCAACAGACTATATAACAGGTTCAAGTCAGCACATATTAAAACTATAAAGTGAAGAGCAACTATATATAACAATCAAAGAAAGACTAGAATAGGCTCCTATGTAGCAGCAGCAAAACTGTTAAAAGAAGATGAAACATAGTCTCAATATTCTCAAACAACTATAACAGAAAAACTTCACATTTTCAAAACAGTAAGGCAAAAGATTCAAAAAATAAAGGAAAATATAACTGATTCAAAGAAACATATAGTCAACTTGAAAATATATGATAAAAAATGCACAAGTAAATGAATGAAAATGCTTTTCTCTTGATATAGAAGAAAGTTCAGCAATAGATACAATATATCAAAATAGTACTCAAGACATTCACATCTAACAACAATATATTCAATCATCTATATAAGAGCTAGACAAACACATGGATCAGATGTATAACATTATATTTAACTTTGACTTAGGCAACACACCCTCTCTCTCATATAGACAATGATAATAATAATTAAAATATCACATCAACAAACAAATCAGGCAATTTTGTAAATAACAAAATAATAATCTTTTGCAATATATCAGAACAAGAAATAGAAAAAATAGACAAATTAACAATAAATCCAGGCTATAGTCAGAAACAAAAAATACAATATCCAGTATAATAACCTTCACAATTATATACAAAGAATATAAAACAAAATGAAAAGTTGTAATATTCAATATACAAGGATTAATAGAGACATATAAACATGAAACATAGTTCAACTTTTATAATATAGTAGACTGAAATATTATTGTAACTATAGAGATAAACCACAAAATATAATTATATTCCCAATAAATTTCAGTATCACATCTGCTCCATATCCTAAAAATCTCTCATAAATATCTATTAGAAGAAAAGACTCAATATGAGCAGTATTCAATTATCTAATCTCTCCATTCTTTGAAGAATAAATACATAGCTCTTATATAATTATATAAGACAATAACATTATACAAAATTAAATTCAAAACCATTTTAAAAAAGAACTAAGCATATTAAACAAACTGATATATATTGCTATTTCTATAACTAGTAACTTCTTCCAAATATATACAAATGGATCCAAATTAGATTGACATAATAAACTATACATAAATATAGGATGAATTATTATTACACACACAAAACACAAGTTTCAATTTTAAGTCTAAGTAAACAAGCACTTATTATCTATTAGAACAGAAATTATAGCAATTTACATAATATTAGCAACAATGTTCTTTCAATCTTCTATAGGCCTTTATACTAATAGCCAAGTAACAATATTATGTATCAACTAATTTTTCAAGCAAAAACCTGATCAAGTAATTCACAAACACAAAAACTATAAACTACTATTAGGCATTCAAGATATATGCAAAACCAATAACATTAACATATACTTGCATAATATTTTGATATATACAGGAATAAAATATAATTAAATAGTAAATTACTTGATTTAAATTGATTTCTTAAACACAACATGACTCTCAGAACTCTACAAATCGAAATATCAATATCTAATATCTTAAGTATTATAATAATTTTAACATGGAACAAGAATATAATAAATATTCTAAAACAATATATCAAAAACTTTTACAAGTCAAAAGACTAGCATAATAAAAAGTTTTAAACAGGATTTTATAAATTCACAGATTAATACAAATATATAAATTGGATAAAAACTTTTAACAATCTAAATCTTTCTAAAATAAGTAATAACAATATATCAATAAAAAATCAACAAATTAGAAAGTTTCTATTAACTTATAGAACAATGAACTATCTATTAAATCCAAACTATATACTGTGATCAAATTTATATTTGACCAGTGTGTCCAAGTGGAATTGCTTTTAAAAGAACAATTCCCAAAGAAAGAATTAA
>CAJVPT010005247.1:0-12423 GCA_910592055.1 Acaulospora colombiana | reverse complement strand
TAGTATTATGTCATGCATAAATTGCCTCTTGGTCAGCTAATTTTCTATTACTTCAGCTCATAGTTCTTTACCTTTTTTGATATGAATAGATTGTTCGCATATTCTTCTAGCTTGTAAGGGGTATGGTGATAATCGACAATTGATTGTTTCGCATAAGCTTCAGTTGTGTCACAATCATCGGTCACGTGACCACGGCGAAAATTTTGAACTTTGTTTGACTTCTTTGGCCTTTAACAATAGCATAATTATTAACATGTTTGTTTTACCCCAACAAGTTGTCCAATTATCAGAAATCAAAGAATTGAATCAAGGTGTCTTAATAGCTGCAGGATATATATTTAACTAAACTTAAGTTTTTAACTTTTAAAACTTTATTAATGTTAATGTTTATAGGTATCTTTTGACAAGAGAAAATGGAATATTTATCCATGTGCATAACATACCTGTTGAATTACGAGGGTCTGAAAGACAATATTTGCAAGAAGAGAAAGTTGTAACAATGAACAGTTTTTTTTTCAACTATGCCATGTATATATTTTCAGAAGATGTGATCTCAAGTATACAAAAAAAAATAGAAGAATATGATCTACCCTGGCTAAATAGTAACAAATATAATACTACTGACAAAGGAATTATAATTTCTTTCGATAATAAAAAAATATATTTAAATTATCCTTTAAGTCTATGTGAAGTCTATGTAGCCTGGAAATACTATACAACAAATTTGCTCACACCAATCTTAATTTTTTGGACCATGCAATTGCAGTTACTTGCCTAAGAGGAATATAACCTGTTAACAATAAAGAATTTGTTTGCAGTGAAGGGGATTTTGATAGAAGCAACTTTTACATGGTTAAATAAAAATTAAAGTTGAAATGACAGGTATTTCTTAAACATTAAAAATTTTAAAAAATTTAAGTTATTATCAAATTAAAATTGCCACAATTTTTACTAAGAAATACTCTTTATTGCTGATCAGAAAATGAATTGCATGGTACTACAGTATTATCGATAGAAGGTATAACTTGTGGGTTGTCCCAAAATTTGATAAAAAAAACAGTATCAGCTATAAAAAAAAGGAGAAGTTAAAGCAGAAGCATATAATATGGATTAGAACATAATCAATTATCAACTGATTAATATGTTTTGCAAGTACTTGAAATATTGATAATAAAAAATAAAGAAAAAAATGATATAGAAAATCAAGTTATTTTAAAAAGTACTGGCTATAGAGAGGAGTATATTAATATAGAAGCAAGCAAACAACTATGGATTATATAAATAAATTTATTTAAATTTAATAAAAGAAAAATTTTTAAATTTAAAGTCAAAAAATATTTCTGAAGAAAATATACTAGTTAAAATTTTTTTTATTAAATAAAGCTAGGTTAATTTAAACATATTTAATTTAATTATTTAAATCAAAACAGTTATAGTTGACATGTTTTAAAACAGATTCAAAATATACCAAATCAGTTTCAAATTGTTTTTGCCTTAAATCCAAATCAGATTCAGATTCAGATTCAGATTAGATTAAATAGAATCAAATTCAGGTTCAAATCAGATTGGATCAAACTGTTATGGTTTCGAATTAGATCAAATCAGTTTAAAATGAATCCGATCCATATTCGATTCATATTTATAAAAATTGGATCAAATCGAATCTAGTTAAAATGTGATCCAATTCGATCCATTGTAATTACTACTCCTAATATTCAGATTCATTGAATTCCTCCTTAAATTTCTTAACAATGAGATAGTTCAAAGGTTTCCTGAATCTAGAGAAGGTTGCTTGAACCATTTTTAGACATATATTTCCTGACCAGATGTCCTGATTTATTGCACATAAAACATACAAGTTGGGAAGAGTTAGATCTATTCATAGAATTGAAGGTAGGTTGCCTTGAATAACAGTCTTGTTTTTCTATTTGAGCAGAAAGAAGTTCCAATTTTTCAGTCAAGTTCAATGAAAGTTTTTCAAACTTTTTGGTTAGAGTATTCATAGAGTCTTCAGATTTCAAAGAAGTCATTTTGAAATTCCTTGAGATAGGAATAAGATTGCGTGGTTTCTCATCATTGTTTATGTTCTAACCATTTTGATAAGCCATTGCAAGTTTGTGTATAGCAGTCACATTATTAGTATTGTTTATGAAAACAATTGAATCCAAGTGTGGTAGCAATCCCCTGATATAGTAACAACATTGTTGGTCAGGACTTATGTCACCTTCAATATTGATTCTTTTGAGAAGTTTTTTGAAAGTAACATGGTAAGTAGTCACAGATTCAATTGATTCTTGCCTATGTTTTTCAAGATCACGTATCTATTTATTGATCAATTGCTGATGCAGCAGGCTGATCGGTGAGTCTATCGCTAATGACCAAAGGCTTGCATAACCTGTAAATAGAAGAGTTCATCCTTCTATTACACACACAAAACAATACTAAAATAAAGGCAGAGGTGTAAAAAGATATGGTCGAGTCAAGGTAGTTTTCCCTAAAACTATTTATAACTTCTTGGTTATAACAATTTATCCAAAAGATTTGTCTTAATATTTATCATTTTATTAAGTCATTGAAGGAAGTTACATTTATATATTTTATACATAGGGCTATTACATAATCATTATGGCTATTCTAGTATTGGTCATGCATAAATTGCTTCATGGTCAGCTAATTTTCTATTATCTCAGCTCATAGATTTTTACCTTTTTGATGTAAATGGATTGTTCACGCATTCTTCTAATTTGCAAGGGGTATAGTGATAGTTGATAATTGATGTTTCATATAAGCTTCAGTTGCATCATGATCATTGGTCATGTGACCATAACAAAAATTCTAAACATTGTTTATTTTCTTTGACCTTTAACACTGAATACAAAACTACTGTTTGAATTTTTTAGAGATGACCTTCCATTTAATGGCATTAGCATCAGTATTATTATCCTCAAAATATGTTATCTACTATTTTCAGCTTCATCCTGAAAGTGAGTATTAAGTATATAGATCAGTTTTTTGCCTTTATATTGATTAACCATTATGACCTTTTCAAAAGAAGTCAATCAAGTAATAGGATTTTGGATTCCATCACCAGAGAAGGGTTCCACTCATAGTATATTGAAGTGTAAGGACAAAGGATGTTATTCAAAATAATTATAGATGTTCTTAGATATTGCTATCATTATATAAGTATATATATTATTAAGAGCGGTAGATATAATAGATAGAAGTGAAGAAGAAGAAGTAGAAATAAAAGTTATTCAAAATGTAAGGGTTTATTGAAAAATAAAAGATTTTTGAAATAATTGTAAGTTTTGAGTGGACTATTCAAGATATACGATCAATAGATAAATTAGATAGTTCAAAGGAATCAATATTAAAACAATTGAATTGTATATTTTTTTTTTTTTTTTTTTTTAAGCTGGCTTGGCCAAGTTTATTAACAAAGTTTTACTGTATAGATACATCTGACCAGAAGAAAACTAATAATAAGCTAGTAAACTAATAATAGGTTAAGAAATCACCTCATGGCTGAGCTATCTTTGGATAGAGACCTAATGAGGGGGCCATTAGGGCAATATAAAATTTTAAGAAGGGGTATGTATGTATCAAATCTGATTTGTCTATCTTAATCCAATATTGGGAGTGTGTGTTCATATACTAGTCTTCTCAAACAAATGTCTACTGCTAGAAGAAATAATTGGAAACAATAACTATATAAGAATCAATAGGGGAGAGGGTTCTGCTTACATCTTGAAAGGACTTGGCAAGAGAGGGAAAGTGATAATCCATTATAGAGTTGACACTTGAGACCACACTACTACTACCACTTCTATACCGTTGGCTAGATACTCTTCGAGGACTTCATTAGTCGAGAGCGCAATGTCTGTTCCTCAGTTGCTTTCAGTACTTCCATGTTGTGATTCTTGTGTCTTCCAATTTCGATCCTATGTCTTGCCTTATCCTACTTACATTGGAACTTCTTTTGATGTTCTTCCAAGTAACCAGACAAGTCAAAGGGATTTTCGTGGGTGTCTAGAACTGGGGTTGAAGAGAGTTGGGAAGGAAGAGGCTGTGAGGGAGGGGGGTATGAGGAATAGGGCCTTTGTCATTCAGTGAATCTGTCCTTACTTATCTATTGCGATAACCTATCTAGAAAAGGAATCTTAGTCTTTCTGATATGCACCTTCACTGGCCTTGATAAATATTGCTCTTGGAGTACTACCATCTGAAGAAGTTAATCCACTATGCCAATAGCGGCATCTCCTGCTGGTGATTTCATTTTTCGATTGGTACGAATGATCCTAGAGGATCTCCCAGTCTCCCAGTGTTTCAGACTTGTATAAGTAGGTGGTACACTTTCAAGGCTTTGCCTTCATTCTATATCTTCTTGAGTATCTTGTTCTTCTTATTTTCCTGAGTGGTGATAGATAGTTTTCTTGAAGACTATTCTCTTTCTTGATATCCATTGACGTGTTAGAGAGCAGTGTCTAGTCAAGACACGTGTATGTGGCCAATAGGAGCTTGTTTACATTCCAGAGACTAATATGTTTCTTGTTGACCAATCAGATTTGATGAGAGTTTGTGCTACCTAAAATTCAGGGTCAAACTGTGGTAGGCAAAATTCCTCAGAAAACCGTAAAAGTGATAGCTCTAAGAGAGAACAGCAGTAGAAGAGAGAGAAGAATGAGTCTCTTTTACTGTAAGCATCTCTTGTATCCTCAACAAAGCTGGGTAAGGCTTTCAGGTACTTCACTGTTGGTTCTTCTTCCTTTAGAAGCTTTCTTGCCTTTAGCAGTAAAGGTGTTACTTGGTTTTTAGGCCACTAGAAACCAAGTCTATAATCAAAAAGAATTGTAAACAAGAAGAAAGAGAAGTATAGATAACTCCTGAAGGTAAACCTTTAAGTTGTTTTAAAAAAAGTGTTAAGATTTTATTAGCATAGAAGTAAAAAACTTCTTGTGAACATCTTTTTTGTGTGTGGTCAGAGGATCAGCAGGAAGAGTTCTCAATTGAATTGTGTAATAGCAGATAAGAGTTTTAAATAAATGTTGTCAAAGAAATAAATATGTATGTATCAGATAATAAAGATTAGTTTTTTGATAGTAGTTGATTCAGAATAAAGGATAAAAGCAGAAAGAACTTGATTAAAATAATATTGGGTTACAAAAGTATAAGAAGTAGTAACAAATTCAACTTTAAACCAATTTTAAAAGCTTTTGAAAGTAGGATAAGATTCCTGGGATGGGCAATAAATTAAACAAGAGTTGTCAATATAAGAAGGATAAATTTGATTAATGTTGGTGTTGGAATATGTTTTATGAAAAGTATTATATATATTATTAGTAACAAAGTGGTTTTTTAAACTATTTATATAACAAAATTCAAATCCTTTGCTAAACTTTGGATTCATAGATCACTTTCCAAGTGAATATTTTCAATACTGAACAAGGTTTCCTAATTGTTCCCAGAGAATAGTTTATAGAGTAGTGAATCTCACAGTCATTATCAATTTGTCAATCTATCCAATAACCTTCAAATCAGATAGATAGACAGGATAACTATAGTAGTAATTTATTTTAAGTTAAGAAAGAATACCTCAGTCATGATATATTAAAGTTGATAATTCAGGAATAGTAGAGGTTATACAAACATATTAAAAAAGGGTTTAAGTAATTTGATTTAATTAAAAGGTTTATTAGAGATATATAGTATAATATCAAGAATAAAAGAGTTCAATAGATAAAACCTTGGGTCAACTGCTTTGGACAGCTGGCCTTTATATACTGTTGAACTATAAAATTTCACCATATGATCTTCTTAGTACCCAGGATGATCCCAGTACCTCAGATCAACATATTACGATCCTTTTAGTCACCTAAAAATAAAGATCTTCCAGAACATTGATAGTCGATCTTGCTATTAGCAAACTTGTATAAAGTACTCTAGAATATTCTGTAGTTTTAATTTATCACATGTAACTATTATTTTTAAAGGATACTTGAGTTCTATTCAAAATAACATAGTTTAATAATCTAGCGAAACTAATAATATAACTATTACTATTATTTATCTTAGTTTATATTCTCAAATATCATATAACTCAATTATATATTTAAAGAAGAAAATTTTTCCTCTAGAGACTCCTCAGGATTTATTTAACAATAAAATTATATTTAACCCGAAAGTGCTATCCTGCCTCATCTACCTAAATCACTAGTAATAAACCTTTTTATTTATTATTTTTCAAATTAAGAACTTTTACATATCATATTAGAAGTCTAACTTGGTATTTTCCTGCACTAGTTCTCTATCTCTATCTAATTCCTAAGATGTGAATTGGATAGGTTGACAAATTGATGATGACTATAAGATATAATCCTTCCATGTTTTAAAGAAAAGAAGAAAAGCCTTGCTTAGTATTAGAAGTATTCATGGAAGGGAAATTTCAGTAATTCAGAATTCAAAGACTAGCAAGTATCAAGAAAAAGAAATCTTGTATAAGTGAATTTAGTGATTACTTTGACAACAATCAACTATATGACCAAGTAAATTAGCTATTTCCTGAAGAAGACCTAAGAAAGGGATCTTGTCCAGATAAATCTTGTGAAACTTGTTATTATTTATAACATCCTAATATCTATTTCCTCCAATTTTGGAATTGGTATCAAACCCAATTCTTTACTACTTTCTATACTTCTAAATTCTAATATTATTTCACCCAATTAATTAATAGTACTATTTATAACCAAGATCATATAGCTCACCAATTTATTTTTAGTATTAAATATTTCAACATTTTAATTTTTAATAATATTTTTTCAAAAGTTATTTATGCAATCAACTCTTTTGAATATTTTATTGATATCACACCTCCAATATCTTTAGATGATTTTATATTTTCTCCTGTTCAATTCAATTTTAATTTATTCTTTTATCCTTTTGATCTACAAAATAACCTTTTATATAATAGTAAAAACTTATGTTTATTCTCTTTATTCAAAAACCCAAGTCTATAAGAAACATATCTTAATTTTGAAGATTTAAACTTAAAAACCCTTTTCCAAAAACCTTCTTTTATCAATAACAATATGATGAAAACAAATAACAAAATTTATAACTTAGTTAGTGAGAATATCCATGATACAGTTATGAAGGTAGATGCCTTCTTTGGAGATGGTACTTAAGACCCAGTCAACTGGAGCAAGAAGTTTACTAAGGCAGCCCAAGTCAACAATTGGAAAGGTAAAAAACTCCATCGAATAATTAATGCTTATTTTATTAATAAAACTGAAGAATAGTGAAATGCCTATTACAATTCTTACAATGCTAACAATAATGCAATGGCAGAGGATACCATTATTAAAGCTCTTTTAAACTATTTTTGTTCCTAACATTGGATAAACAAATGGACCAGAGATTTGGAAGGAAGAAAACAAAGCTACAAAACTATAGACTTTTATTACACTACTTTTAAAAAGTTATTGGCCAAGGCAGATATCGATAGAACCATGAATGACAAACAAAAACTTAGGTTTTTTATTCATGGATTGAACTCTCATATTGCTTCTATTGTATTAATGATAAAACCAGTAGCTGTTGCTGATGCTCTCAAATATATGAAGCAATATTAAGAAGGTCAAGATATTCATGAAGATGAAAGACCTCCTGCATCAAGAAATTCAAGTTTTGGAGTCTCCAAAGCATAAGAAGAGGTCATGGATGAACTAATTAAGAAATTCAAACAAATGCAACTCAATTTAGCCAAAAGATTAGAAAAGATGGAAGCCTACTCCCTCCAACAAAAAATCAATTTATCAGCATGAAGAATGCAATCATTTGCTTCTATCCAAAGACCAAACCTTACAGGAAGCTGTTTTAAATATGGCAAATCTGACCATCTTGCAAGGGATTGTCTCTCTAAAAGAACTTTACCATCCTATCAACTCTCTTTTAAAAGAAATCAATCAATTAATTACCTAACAACAAAACAATATTTCACCCAATAATGGGATGATGAAGAAGAAGAAGTTTATATTGATTAAAGAGCAAGACCATCTCTTTACTTTACTAATAGAAGAGAAGTTAGAGAAAAGCAAAAACAATCAGAATCTCAAAAAGAAATTCAATTACAAACTAGAAGAATTCCAGTACAATCCATGGAATTACAAGAAGAAATAGTACAAGAACCTGTGGTAGTATCCATTGCTTTTTCTAGAAGATCTAGAACAAGGCATTAGCCTTCTATCTTAAATACTGTAACTTGAATCCATATGATATTTCAGATAATATTCTACAAATTCATTCAAATGCTACTCTTGAACAAATGTTACAGTATCCTAACTAGTAAAGAAACTTGATTAAGGTTTTAAGAAGACCCAAAAATACTGAAGCTACAAACAATCTTCAGTCTGAAGAAGAAAAAAAGAGAACAATAGCTGCCAAGTACTATATACAAATTAAAAAAAATCCAATTGTTACTATTTTGGATTCAGGAGCTGCTGTAAGCATCATTACGAAAAAACTTATGAACAAACTTGAACTCTCTCCAGATGTCCCCTCCAGAATAATTGTAGTAACTGCTAATAATATAAGAACAAGAGCCCTTGGACAAATTTCAAATCTATAAATCTTTATTCAAGATTTGATAATCCCTATTAAACTATAAGTTATTGAATTCCAAAAAGAAACTCTTCTTCTTAGTACTGTCTGGTTTGAAAAAATGAAGGTCAAGTGGGACTTTGATATACAAACCTTACAAATTTATCATGATAGAAGATGTATTAATATTGGAATAATCCATCTAGTAGATATTCCTTTCCAATCTATTATAGAGGAATCTTCCAATAATGATGATGAGTTTTTAGACAAAATTGAATATCAAGAAGAAGAAAATCTTGAAGAATCAGAAGCATACACTTCTGATATATACCTGGAAGATATTTCATCTGAAAATCCAGCTGTATATATCTCAGAAGTATCTTATGAAGAATCTGATACCTCAAATATAGGTGTTTTATCTAAGAAACAAAAAGAAATTATACAAGACCTTTTGTACGAAAATAAAAGTGTTTTTGCTAAAAGCATCTCCAAGGAAGGACAAACTAGTGACCTGGGAAGAACCAATGTGGTAATCTATACTATCGATACTGAAAATGCAAAACCAATCAAATAAAGAGAATATAAAGCCTCTCTTGATCAGCTGGAATTCATCAAGAAAGAAATCATAAACATGTTGCAAAAAAGAATTATCAACCCAATTACTAGCCCCTGGTCTTCTCTTGTGGTAGAGGTATCAAAGAAAAATAACAAGAAACAGCTTTGTGTTGACTATAGAAAGTTAATTAATTCATAGAGAAAGATGTTTATCCTATGTCAGTGGTAGATGATCTCCTAAAAACTTTTAATGGTGCTAAATAGTTCTCTTGCCTTGATCTCGCAAGTGGTTATTGACAAGTAACTATAAATAATGCAGACAAAAAGAAAACTGCCTTTATCACAAAGTTTAGACTCTATGAGTTCAATGTTATGCCATTTGGATTGTGCAATACTCCTGCAACCTTTCAAAGACTAATGGATGAAGTCCTTGCTTCATTCAGAGGAAAATTTGTAGAAGTTTATTTGGAGGATATTACTATCTTTTCCAAAATATTTGAAGACTATTGCACACATATCAATATTATTCTAGATACCCTTAGGCAAGCCAATCTAATGTTAAACTCAAAAAAATATCACTTCTTTCTGCCATATGTCAAACTCCTTGGACATGAAATTAATTGAAAAGGAATCCAATCTGATAATGAAAAGATCAACAAGGTCTGTGATTATTTATGACCCTTCACTGTAAGATAAGTCAAAGGATTTTTAGGACTTGTCTCCTATTACAGAAAATTTATCAAGAACTTTTCTATGATGGCTAAGTCTCTAAATCAACTACTGGAAAAGAATACATTGTTTGAATAGATATAAGCTCAAGAAAAAACCTTTGAATTTTTGAAAAGATGTTTAATTACTACTCTGATTTTGAGATATTCTGATTTTTCCAAATCATTTTATGTTTATACTGATGCTTTAGGAACTGGAATTGGTGCTGTACTTGTCCAAAAAGATGATTAAAATAAAGAAAATGCTATGACATATGTTAGTCGCAGTTTAACAAAAGCAGAACGAAATTATATAGCAACTGAACTTGAATATTTAACTATTATATAAATAGTAAAACACTTCCATCAGTATCTAGGAACAAATTATTTCTACCTAATCACTGACCATTCTACTTACAATGGTTAAAGACATCAGAACTAAAAGAAAGAAGAGCAAAATGGATCCTTCACCTAAAACCTTACAATTATTCTGTTATCCATAGAGTTGAGAAAAAGCATAACAATACAGATTTTATATTCTGAATGTATAAGGATGAAACTCCTATCCTTATACTAAATCAAGATGCTTATCAATCACATATAGAGTTTATCTCTGAAGAGGATAAACCATCAAGACAAAAACATTTTACAAGAGATCAAGAATACTAAATTGAGGACTATTGGTTTATTGCTAGGCAATGGTATAATATTTGCAATAAAAGGGCACCAGATTATCATACACATGCTTATTGCAAATAATGTCAAAAAGTTTCAGATAGAAACAAATGACTATTTAAAGATAACTATATCTATAAGGGAAAACAAAAAGAGGTGACAAAAACCTCTTTTGAATACACAGAAAACTCAGAATAGAATGAAATTATCTCTGATAAAGTCAATCATATGACTGAGGCCTCTCCATGATTAATCAACACATATTGGTGGCTCCCTGTAAATAAGCAAGTCTCTGAAGAATATTTACAAGAATTTAATAATCTTTTCCCAAGATACCTATACAACTCTGTCTAGTAGACAAGTGCCAATCCCAAAACTTAACATTAATTATTTATAGTATTACAATTCAAATCTGACACTAAAGAAAATATGGCTCAAGTAGTAAGTATTCTGCAAACAAACAACAAGATGGATACTCAACACTACTATCATCTCAAAAACTATTTACAAAACAACAAACTACCATCAAATCTTGACAAAACACAACAACAACAATTACAATCCAAAAGTAAATTTTTCAAAATTAAAAACAATATATTTTATAGAAAGAACAGAAGAAGAAAAATATGTGGAATTAACTTCTCAAAGTTTTGCAAAAACATAAATAGAACCAGTACTATATCTACTGCATAACAATTCTATTAGTACACATCTAGGTTTTGATAAGGTGTTTGAAAAAGGTCAAAGTTAATATTTTTGGCCACAAATGTTTGAGATATAAAAGACTATATCAAATCATATTATAGATGTCAAAGACAAGGAAAATATAGAATACCTGGTCCTTTATATCCCATTTCTGTTGAAGAACCTTTTTCAAAAATTGGAATAGATATTGTTGATCCTTTACCATACATGAAAAAAGGCAACAGATATATTGTAGTAGTAACAGACTATTTTACTAAATGGCCTGAAGCTTAGACAATTTCAGAAGCAATAGGAAAACGAGTGTCTGAATTTATATATCAAACCCTTATTTGCAGACATGAATACCCAAAACAAATACTTTCAGATCGAAAAACTCATTTCAGAAATAAAATAGTGGATAATTTATTAAAGAAATTCGAAATACAATATTTATTATCTATTCCATACTATTTCCAAACTAATGGACTAGTAGAACGATTCAATAGAACTTTATGTGAAGCATTGACTAAACTAACAGAAGGACAAAAAGATTGGGATAACTACATTGCACCAGTATTATTTGCATACAGAACAGCCAATCAATTCTTCATGAAAATATCACCTTTTTATTTGATATATGGACAAAAACCCCAAATATTTCCTATAGAAATAAATGAAGTAATTAAAAAAAATATCCTATAATAATTGTTCACTTTGATAGAAGAACTACCACAAAAAAGAGAAGCTGCCAGGCATAATATCAAGAAAAGTTAACAAAAACAGAAAGAGTATCATGACCAAAGAAAAAACCTAACTCTAACATTCAAAATAAGTAATAAAATATTAATGTTTTTTTTTTTTTTTTTTTTTTTTATCCCGCTCAAAAACAGGCCCACTTTATTAGGTGTAATTAGGTACATATTACTTTAAATCACAAAACAATTTTGCAATTGAATTTCTCTATGTAGGACTCCCATTACCTTCTAAAAAAGCCAATTTGTAAAAAAAAATCCCCTGTGGTTTGTTGTCTCTCGTGGAGAAACTAATATGTCTAGGCTCCATTAGTGTGTGATTTGAAAAGGTCGTATATGGATTTGTTACCGCTGATTATCTCTTGGATTGCCTCAGTGTAGGATGAGAATGTAACAGATGCTGTCTGCTTGTTTTGTGTCTTGTTAAATTTTCTGAGTCGGGCTGTTGTGTG